>VNJS01012357.1:0-10141 GCA_008042575.1 Drosophila watanabei | reverse complement strand
ATGCGCCTGGTTTTCAGTTACTATTTTGTGGACAAAAGTCAATGGCAGGAAGTGCAACGTCCGCCTGCGCGCACACACACAGGATGCGCATCCCCCGTTCGTAATTCGTCGTTTCGTTCCTTTTTCTTTTCCGTTTCAAGGAAATATGCCCCTGTAGAAAATAAATGAGGAAATGCGCCACAGTTTTAATTACATTCACGAAAAATATATGTGCGAGTCTCCGTGCTACTTAGTAGCTGCCACTAAGCCCCAAAAGAGAACTTTAAGTGTGCAAAAGACAAGGCGGCACACGAACGTAAAAAATCGTAATTTGAAGTTCGTAAAAATGACGCGTTTCCTGTCATTTGGCGAGCACTTTAAGTGCGTAATTTGCTATCCGCCAAATATATGTGTGATTCTCTTGCCGAGTCTTGAGTGCCGAGTGTTGAGTGTTGAGTGTGCAGTGTGTGTAGTGTGTGTATCTTGTCTGTTTTTGTCGGCTGTTTATGCCCCACAATTTCCTCTTTCTCCAGCGGCTGGAGGCGACGACCCACCGCGTTTCATCTTTCTGAGCGGCTTCCGTTTTGCCGAAACGGATTCGGTTTGGTTTTGGGTTTGGAATTGGGATTCTTCGGCCAAGGTTGACACGATGACAGCTCCCCATAAATACGAATTTATTAAACAAAAAATTATATATAATTTTCGGGATATTTTTGGAAGATGAGATGAGCAAAGGTCAGGACTAAATTTGGGTATCTTAAACAGTTCTTTATAATAATCAAGGCTTATTATTTTTTAAACAAAATCTTTAGATAATTTTAAAATATATTTTAAGAAACTGGGAAAGTGGGAATGGTATTAAAGCCTTATAAATTCATTCTTAAAAAATCCTTTTAAATAGTTTTAATTTCTTCCCCACAACTAGAGCTTAGAAAACTATTGACTTTAGTAATATAAATCCATCACCTTGTGTAATTTTTGATTGTCTTTCATGATCACTGTTTAATTAATTTGCAAGACTTATCTCTCTTTATTTTCTTGGCCATCTTTCAAGGCAATAAACTCGTTCGTTCCCCGTTCATTCATCGGAGACTGCAGCAGGCGACAGATGATAATCTGCTGAATATTGTTAAAAATAAACATAGACGGACAGAAACCGAACCGGATTCCATTTATGCACATGCTGCTCTTGTAGTTGTTGTTTTATTTATCTTTTCTGCTGTTGTTGTTGTGACGTATGTTTGCTGATATTACAAATCATGTAACGCCATCGAGGCAGCAAAATGCGAAAATGCATCGTCTGCCTGACGTCTGCTATCGCTGTCTCTGTTCCGCTGTCGCGCCATCTCTGTCTGTCCACCACAAATAAAAAAAATCAGTCCCATTCATCATTTCCCCCCTAGGGGCACTGAGAGAAAAAACTTTGGGAATAGCAATAAGTTCTAAAGAAATTGCTTGGAGGGAAATGGTAAAAATAGGCTTTCGAAAAATTGAATTAAGTATTATATTTTTTAGGTAAAAAGAGAACTTTAGTAAATAATATAATTATATTTAATTTAAAGATTTCAAATATAATATTTCCAACAAACAAAATCCTTCAAAATTTAAGAATGTGTTAGAAACGAAATACCTTTATGAGTTTATTTCTCCAAAAACTAGAATATTTATTGTAAAATCTACTTAAATATATTAAATAAATTTACTAATTTTTTTTTAATATTTCTATCGAATTTATATAACTTTCTCTACCCTTAATTTTTCTCTCAGTGCCCTGTGGCCCCCAATGTGTGATGGACGGATGTGTGACGACTTTCGGTCTTGTTGTCGCTGATGCGTTTAAAAATATAAGTACGGCGTCGGCCAAATGGCGCCAAATGCATTTCGAATCGGTCTTTCGGGTCTTGTTCTCGTCAAATGTAAATGAAAATGAAGGAAACTACAAATAGGAAAGTCTGGAGGAAATATATACTGAGTTCGCACGTGTCTATCAGAAGCTCCCCGCCCTATGCAGCAGGAAATGCCTTCTTTCTTTGGAACTCCAAAGTGCTTATCAAAGTTTTGCCACAGTCAGAGGTTTGTCATTTCCTTTTTGTACTCCAGAGAGAGCTGTGAGCTGAGTCAGCTGGGAAAATTAATTAAGCGGGCGAGGCCAGGTGCAGCTGGCAGCGATCCTGCAGCTGCAAAGATTGCACAGGGACAGGGAACCCCCCGACCAGACATCCTTTGCGCATGCGCGCGCATTTACTCAGGAGCAATAATAAGGAGTCGAGGCAGAACAACAGAATAACCGAGAAACGGGGCAATAAGTGCCGGGGAAGCCACCATGAAATCCAGCAGAATGCATCTTTATCGGACTTGGCCACAAAATTTCAGTTCGGTTCGGTTTCGGTTTGCAGCTGCCGTCTTGGCATTTTAAGTGTGTGGCTTTTGTTAGGAACACACACTGAGAAAATAGGGAAGGTTTGGTTTTTGGGGTTCTAAGTGAGGTCTATAATAACTTAAGACTTTTCTTAGTGAGCAGGAAATGTTTAAATAATTCAATATTATATTTGAAAAGAATATGGCTGCACTTATAACCTAATAAAGTTTCAATTTCGGTTAAGAGTTAATTTCTCAACCAACTAGAATTCATTTCAGGGCTTAAGCCTTTGCGGTTACTTTGGTATTATATTTTGTAACCCAAAAGGTAAGTTTAACCAGTTCCCTTGACTACAGAAACATTTTCCCTTGAAAGCCCACATTTTCCCTTAAGCCCAGCTTAAAAGCAACTTAACAACCAATTCAGTTGGAAAAACTCTCCATTAACTTTCAATTTGCTGGCAACTACGGCCCAGTTTCGTTTCTCAACTGGAAAACATAAGTTTTGGAGGTCAATTAGCCAGAGTCACATCAAAAAACAGACAGACTCAAAGCCAGACTCAGAGACTACGAGACCTTTGTCGGTTTTTTGGAATGCAAGACAGCTACTACGACGAGCAACTCAAAAACCTTCGGTATGTTTTTCGACTCTGCGAGTGTTAATGAGGGCCATAAAGAGAAATATATATATAGTATATGTAAACCGACTTACCTTGATCGAAAATATGTTAATCCAACACTTGTAGCTGTGTCTTGCGAATCTCCCGTCGAGGTTGAGATTTGTGTATATAAAATTGGATTTCCAAAGTTTTATAATCTTTCGCGATTTGTTTAGATTTTTGTGGTTTAGTTTTATTTATAGGTTTAGTTTTGCTTTTGCAAAATGCACTTTTGTCGGTAGTTTTTATTCCGCTCGCTCTCTCTGTAGCTCTCTATT
Source organism: Drosophila watanabei (assembly GCA_008042575.1). Lineage (NCBI taxonomy): Eukaryota > Metazoa > Arthropoda > Insecta > Diptera > Drosophilidae > Drosophila > Drosophila watanabei. Next base: position 6,867 of record VNJS01012357.1, on the reverse strand, counting down.
TCGCTTGTGTATCTCTCGGATACGTTTCACAATGTCTCGCAGCAAGTAACGTATTTTTCACGCTCTGAACTACTTTTCTACTATTTCGCTGCGGCGATCGGGTTTTGAAAGTTTCGCTGCAATTGGCTACGTTTTTTCACTTAACGCGGGAATTGTTTTGCTTTTGGTTTCTGTTTTGTTTTTTGTTTTTTGGGTGGCAAATCCAGTTTGCCAGTTGCACTGCGAAATGTATCTTCGTGGCCAGGCGGATGAGTGAGTAATGCGGCGACGGCGCACACTGCAAGAGTATCTGTATCTGAACTGACGGCTGGAAGTATCTGTATCTGTAGCTGTTCACGCGCTCCGTTCGACTGATTGCGATCGTGCCCGTGCAGCGGGTTTTGTTGCCACTCTGGAACTCTCTCTCGTGGGGTTCTCTCTCTCTCTCTCTTCGCATGCTATCCGTCGGGGTTGCTGTCACGTTTCTCTGCGGTTTCTCTCAGCTGTTTTCGGTCGACAGCTGTGGACACATTCGTAGAGATCGTTTGTATTTTATGTATACTGAAAGAAAAAAAGGTATATTAGTAGTTTAAATAGTCTTAAAATGTTTATATCAAAACTTAAATTTAACAATACAAAATATATGAAAAATGTATACTTAAATCGAAGTTTCTTATTAAAATATTTATAAGCAAAATATATAGGAGCGAAGATCTTTTATTTCTTATTATTTATTTATTTTATAAAATCGGTCCTCATCTCTACGAATTTGCTGATGATTATCTTCTGTTCTAGGTACTGAATTAGGACTTGGGAATTTTAGATGTGAGATGTCCAGAGAGAGACGATTTTTACAACGCTCTCAAGTACAAATATTTTGTATTATTTTGCTGAATGCCTAAATATTTCTATTTATTTGATTTATATATATTATTGTTATTTAATAATTATTTTCATTTTATAAAAATATATTATAAATACAATTTTAATCATTATTTGTGCAGTGTAGCTGCAGACCCGCATCTCTGTTCCCTGTTAAGCTGATTGAGTCAACATCTGAGGTCAATGGAAGTAAAGTTCCCGGGTCTCAAAACACAGGAGACAACAAACAAAGAGGGTCCCTTGGCCTACAGAGAAATATGTGGGTTAACTTTGGCTCTCAATGTGTGTACTTTTTTGTTAAAGGATTAAGAGATTTTAAGAGCAGACTTTAAGATATTTTGTTATTTGTATTTTCTTGCCTTAAAAAGGGGATTTGAAACAGAAGGGACAATGTAGAGGTTAATCTCTGCCCCAGAAAAATGCTACCAAATCCCTAATTCCTGTCATCAAATTTTTATTTAAAAATACAATACATTCTAGGAATTTATTATAAGAAATATAAGGGTTTCCCTCTTAGTTCACAACTCTTCGCCTTGACTTTGTCACTCAATTTATCACAATTTCCAATTACCATTTTTCAGAGATTTATCATTCCACACCCAGCACGCTCATTCATACACTCACTCGCTCATTCATTCAGTTATTCTGTGAGTAGATGAATGATTAATTTTTTTTGAAAAACCCTCCTAATTATTCAGCTCCGCTCGGAGATCGGCGAGTTATTACAGGAAATCCTTTTCCTGCCGCGCACTAAAAAGCATTTCAATGTAAAAGGATTCGGTGGCACACACGCATGCCAAGAGGAGATCCTTTTTTGGGGAAATCGCAGCATATGGCCAAGGATCTTGTGGTGTGAGTCCGACATGTGTCTGAAGCTGTCAAGTGCCGAATCCTTTTACGAATCCTCCACGCGTGAACGGAGAGATCATGCCGATGATCGAGTTACGCCAGCTTACTGGGAATCCTTATCCTTCAATCCATCCATCGATCGATCGGTCGAGTTGCAGCACGCGTACGCCCCAAAAAAGATCAGGATTCGGAGCTCAGGACTCGCTTCTCGAATGCCAGCGCAGATGTTACACCTCCTGCCCTTTGAAGCGGTGTCCTGTTGCGATCTCAAGTGCATCTAATGGCTTGTTTATCAGCATCCCTCATCAATCGCTGGCCAAATAAATTGAGAGTAGGTACCATTCGTAAAAAATCCTTAATTGATTGCGACGACGCTCTAATCATTTCTAATTGCAAGGCGCAGGACCCACAGAGATCTAGTTAGATACGACACACTGGCAAAAAAAGAGGTCTCCTTGAAATAAGCATTTAATACATTTTAACACAATTTAGAAAAAAGAAAATATAAATAAATAAAGTCAGTTCCTAATGAAGGTTTTTAAAGTAAGGATTTGCCTTGTCGCTGACGAGCTTCTGCCTGTAGTCCACCAGTTTAGGATTAATCTGTCTCGATTTGCGACCTAAAGGATAAGAAAAAATATAGTTAAAATATTTTAAATACCTTTAAAACCTTACCTTTAACATTTCCTTGAGACTCTCGGTTTGGTGTCCTTCTAATTCGTTCTTTACCATTCCCTTGAACCTTCACCTCCTTATTCGGTTCCAGGATCTTGTCTCCTTTAGTTTCTATAGCTGGTTTTAGTTCCAAATTCTGAAAGTTGAAGGCCACCTCCACTTCATTCTTATGGGGTTCTTCTGGGCCTAAAACCTTCTCCGGTTTAGGCTCCTCATCAAGAACGGTCTGGTCTTTGTTACCTTCTTCATTGGGCCAAGACAGAAAGTTCTTTACTGCAGCTACAATTATATATAAATTTATTAACATACTTAAAAGAAATAAGGATATAAAAACTTACGATTAAGTTCAACAGGACACTTGTCACTTCCCTTCACTCTCGCAGTCTCATGATGGCGGAAAATCCCCTGCATAGCCTCCATATTGAGCATTACTAGGGATAAACTTTAATTTATATCTTCTATATAAAGAGATCTTGGTGCTTACAAGGCATACCCCACACGCTGGCCAGGATCAGCAGGACGAGTAAAAACAAAGGTGTCCAAACGGGCAGCATTTTGTGATACGGAAAATAATCTTGAAAGCTTGGTAACTGTTTAGAGTTCTATGGAGAGACATTACCTGGCCTGCTTTACATTTATAATATTTCATGTGCTATTTAAATTCCTCTTTTAACTTTCTACATTTTTCTCTCAGTGTCTCTACAGTTAATCCCCAGCTCATTCCCTTCACATATGCAGGATGAACCCAAGCCAAAACAGCTGCCCCTGGCAAACGATCTAACATATTCCCTATATCCCTATTGTCTGGCCAGGAATCGGCATTTGAATCTCCAGGCATTTCCCAACCGAAGGCGATAAGAATCACCAACAGGATGTGCAATGAGAGTTGCCAAAAAACAATAATAAAACCCAACTCTCAGGATGTTTACTTAGGCCCACGTACGTGACTCTGTGAGGTAATTTCAGTGAGTCCGTCTGATAATTACGATTGCCTTGGATATATATTTGCTTAGCCTTGTTGATTTTCAATTACGTGCCCGAGTCCAGAAACCGGATTGTGTGTTTGTGCATAAATTGCCGGGCAAAAGGAAGTTAAGCCGCCCCCCCGTTCAAAAGTTATAATTTACACATCTGGCAGATGGATTTTCATCCATTCATTCGGGGGAGCATCGCGTGCCGTGGATATATCCCAGAAATATACCAAATATATATCCAACCCGCTGGCTGACTATATATAGAGCTAAAACCACCCCCGAAAACTAAACGATTTACGAGTCTTGGAGTCATTAAAGATCGACAAGAAACGCAAGAAATATATACAGAAAGCTGGGGCGTGAGCAAGTTAGTTATAGTTATTTTTACGAGGGACTTCCCCCACATAATTCCGAGCAAGCAGCAGTTTCCCTACGTTTTATTGGCACTTTCCCCGGGCTATAAATCAATAAACAGATTGTGTGGCATATCTCCCAGCTAGTCATAAAGTTTTCAGCATTTTCTTCTCTCCTTCGGGGAATTTTTGCGCCCGGCAGTAGCAGCTGTCTCTCTTCCAGGTTTCCCGAGTTTCCACGAGGAAAATCTTATTACAAAAAACGTCCGAATCAATCAGAAAAAGAATCATAATAAAACCAAATCAAGTAACCGTAAATAAAAAGTAAGAAAAAAGCTGAAAAAATAAGACGCGATCGTAAAGAAACTGGCGCAGACACAAACATTCCAAAAACGAAAATGCCACACAGACTGCGAAATTAAGACATGCACTGGGAGAAATAAATACTTACTAGAAATTTTGTATATTTTTTTGGTATATTTATGATTAATATTAATAGGTTTTTATAGGAGTAAAAAGACGTCTGATATCTTTATCGGTTTTTCTTGCTTGAAAGGTCGCAATTGTTTCAACAGAGAATATCTTCAGTATTTTATGCTAGAACCTGTTGGGAATCCTAATGCAAATTAGGCTGTAGAGGCACTGAGAGCAAGGTAGATTTTGTTTCAACTTTGTTACCTTTTAATATTAAAAGAAAAACACACTTTTAATGGAGCAGAATAAAGCAACATGTGTGCTAAGAAGAAAATTATTGTTCCGAAGTTCAAATTCTAAAAAGTAATATTAAAAAAATATTAAAAATGTAATAATTTAATATATTTTTTCCCAGAGTGCCTTACAGATTCCAAGACAATATCTTGGTGATGGGAGAGAATCTGGGAAACTGAGAGAGATTCGAATGCCAAAGACCGTAAACCGTACACCGAACATCACCGGAGACAATGGGGCAACAAGCCGCAGGCACAGCTACAGCGGCTGCCGACTTCCGCTTTCGTTTCATAAATTCGGATTAAGGCATTTTCAAATGATAACAATGAACGTAAATAAAGAGAGAGAACGACGGTGAAGAAATGCTCCGTGAATCTGATTAACAGCCACAATGGGAACTTTACGTACTTACTTACAAAACGTGTCACGTAAATGCCGGTGGTCGGTCGGGCAGTAAACCAAATTAAACCCACGACGACATGACCAAGAACAATCCGCAGCAGCCGAAGCGAGGAAAGCTCAGCACAGCCCACCGATTGTCTCTGAAATAGGGACAAATCCCTAATGAGGCGACGCTTCTTTGTCAGTTAAACCACTTACAGAGATCTACCAGGTTTAAGATCACGATTTGTGGGCGGTTTGAAGGGGAGTTGGAAGAAGAAAGGTTGGATTTATGTGCAGGTAAGGGAAGTAACTCAAGAGATTAGGTTTAATGTTGAGTAAAATATTTAAATATAATAAATGAGTAGATAAGAAAAACGCTTTTAAAAGGAAAGGAATTTAAGAAGTGGTTACGATCATGTTGATGTTTTTCTGTTAAATCAGTGGGACCAAACTAGACTTGTTTTTTGTTCCAGTGTCATAACTGCATTACAAATTTTGTAGATTTATGATTCAAGTTAATAAACAAAATCTTATTTTATATTTATTTAAATTACTCATAAATAAAATTCAGTAGGAAACCAATTTTCTCTGCCAAAAGGTAAACACAAAGCCGAAAATATAGCAGAAAATGATTTAAGAAGTTGTTAGGATCATACCGATAATTTTCTGTTAAATCAGTGTGACCTTACTAGACTTGTTTTTGCTACAGTGTCATAACTGCATCACAAAATTTGCGAGGTTTATGATTTAAATTAATAAACACAATCGTAATTTCTATTTATTTAATTTCCAAGTAAATAAAATTCAGAAGGAAACCAGTTTTCTCTGCCAAAAGGTAAACACAAAACCAAAAGTATAGCAGAAAATTAAAAAGTAACTTAGGAATACCGTTTGGACAGGCAAACACAAAGCAAAGGACAATGGATCAATGCCAATCGACATCCCGTAGATACGTGCATCCGCTGGATGAATGGCTCGGCGCATTTGGCAAATATTTGAGGCTAGACAATTGCATTTCCTGCCCGAGTCTGCCTGCTGCTGCATCCCGTTCGCCAAACAACAGCAACAACAACAGCACATGGGATTAGGTCCTGCCACAGGAGCCAGAGCACGAATCATCTGTTGCTTCGTGTGAGCCCCGGAAACGGGAAGGGGATCAGGATTGGTAATGGGAAATGGTATGGGGGAATCCCGAGGAGAAGGCGCGTACTCTGTACACAAACAGGAGCAGGAGCAGGAGCAGGAGCAGGAGAAAAGGACGAGGCAGAGGAAGCGAGAGGGAGAGGGAGCGAGGAGCAAAGAATTGTAAAAACAAATGTTGTCAAACAACAATAACAAGGAAAAGGATGTCCTGCTGAGCGGCGCAAAAAGTGCGTAGAATGCTGTGCGTAGCAATTAACATTTGTAAACTGAGAGAAAATGTGTATAGAGTTTAAAAGAAATGGAAATACTTGAGGAGCATCACCAGCAAAACGATCTAGACATGTCGGATTGCCTAATATTAAATTCTATATTTTAAAGATATTTATTTACGCTTCCAGAAAGGTTTTAAAATACATTTTATAACAAGTAGCTTATAATTCCCAAGTTTCTACTCTGCAAAAGAAAAGCACACCTCTTTTTTATAATTCTCAAGTCTTAAATTTGTAAGCAGAAGTTTTTTAGAATTATTTTATATTTGATAATTTACTAATTTTACTTTGACTTATATTTTATGTTTACTTAACTCTTGATGTTAAGATATATTTCATGAACGAAATTTCATAGTTTCTGAAATATTTATTCATTAATTTCCTTTACAATTTCTCTACGTGCACCCATCATCCCGTCATCTCCTCTCCGCAGGACATGTGGCGCGGCAAACGCAGCGGGGCAACCAAATTAGTTTCTCATTTCCAGGCAGTGTGAAATGCAGCGCAGGAAGCACAGTGCAGGACCTGCAGCAGGCTCAATTCGATTCTGGACTCGTCCCAAGAATTTTGGTAAATTCTGACTGAGCATTGTCCGCTCACGTCCACGTCCACGGACAGGTACAAACTCCCAAAATATTGCCGGTGATTAGT
>VNJS01012352.1:0-12524 GCA_008042575.1 Drosophila watanabei | reverse complement strand
ACCGCAACTTTCATCAAACTTTTATAAGCTTAGCTTTTGTACTTACCGACATTTGCCATCAAAGCATTAGTCCTATAAAGCAACTAAAGCATCAACTAGATCAAATTCGTAAACATATTCCACAAGATCAGCTTCTAACATTTTAATCGGATAATGTTATAAGTCTCTACAAAAACATGAACAGCACAATCGTAAAGCAGAAAACATAGCCGTCAATTCCCATAGAGAAAAATTCATGGGTTTGACTAATGACGAGTTTGAGCTATGTATGTCTAGAATTGCAAGCGATAAGCTCATAAGCTTTTTTCACAAAAACACATTTAGAGCAGAATGTGAATTCCCGTTGTCTAAGCCAAAAGCAATTGGACACTACTACGACGGACATCCGAATCCAGGAAGACCACTGAAAAATCAACTCCGGAACCTACCTCATGGAGATGGTTGAACACTTGTTTAACGGACGGGAGAATATCAATAGTAATAAATATTATTTTAGGAAGTAAAGTGGGGAAATGGCGCCATTTCCGTATATTTCCGTAAGCATATTCTTAAAACCATGTTTGGCGATATATAAAAAACGTGTGAGAGAACGCGCCGAGTCTGGTTGCACCGCGGCTGTGCTCACGGGAATTTTGCGCTGTGGGTGGGTTGTGGCAAGGCCCCGCGCGACTCCGGGTATTTGCCGGCTTGTGGAGGCTACCGAGTGTGCTTACCTGCAGCGGCTGGCCCCTGCGGCCTACGGTGGACCGGTGACTCCGATCCTCCAACTAAGGTCTTCGCGCCAGTGAAGAGAGTGGTAAGAGAAATTCCTCTAGATACCTTCATCCATGGCGTTGCCTCTGCTCGGGATGATTTCTCTAGCGGTTTAAACGTGGCTGCCCTCACATCAAATGCCAGTCACGTCAGCTAATCTTCCGATCAGCTGTGTGCCAGTGCTGGTTAATGCTTGGATTCCCACCGATCTGGCAGCTCCCTAGCTCCTATTGGTGGCCGTATGTATTCGACCGGTAGGTGGCGCTGTCGATGCCGTGTCAAGCTCCCACTGCTGACAGAAGAGGGCACGACACGCACATGCGCTCTTCAAGCGCAGGAGGCAGCATACCTTTTTGGGCTGCTGCTCCTGTTCCTTGGCATGAGGAGGATGAATTCGGTTAGGATATCGTTCTCATAGCTCGCACAGGGGAAGGTCAAGGAGCCGACCCATTTGCCAACCCCACCGCTACGCGATACACCACGAAACGGGGCTCTGGCGACCGAGCAGGAGTGGTAAAACTCTCACCTGTCTAGTCGAAGGGAATATCCCGACCATCGAGGGACCCCGTAAGTGCACACGCCTGTCCCTCTCGTCCCTCCACGTAGTGTCTGTCCCATAATGGGCGGCTACGTGATCTGCGGCTGTGCCACAGTGGCCGGCAAAAGATCTAGCCTGGCAGCAGGCAATTGCTGCACACATAGCTAAACCCAGGTAGCGTCTGACCCATATTGGGCGGCTACTTGGTCTGCATCTGAGTCAAAGTGACCGGCAGTTTTAACCCACCTAGCAGAAGGTATAAAATGCAGTCCCTCGCATTTGGCCGAAATTCTCCCTAAAGGAATGTCGAGTAAAAACATATTTATTCTAACTGGCAGCCACAAAAGCGGAAATCCACCCGCGGCTAGGGCACAGATTCAGGAGGCCCTAACCCACATTCCCCCCAACATGGCAGCGCTGGCGGCCCACTTGGTCGACGCCCCATTATCAGCGACAAGTGACAGGAGCAACACCGAGCTTATGGCCTTTCAAATAGGCTCTAAGCTCCAACGTACACCGCCGGGAGGCGGCCCGCCAACGCCCGCTCTCGAGCTGAAGATTGCCCGGAACCCCGCAGGATGCGAGACAGATCCAGGCACAGCCACTCCGAAAAGGACTAGGGACTCTCCTAGCCCTACAGGCTCCGCGCACCCGATCAAAAGGGTCAAGGCTACCGCCCCCCTAATCGAGGAGATGGGGGACATCCTGGCCGACCTGCCCACGAAGGTTAACGAGCAGAAGACGAGGAGTAGCTTTCAGGCGATGAGGAACGCTCTCGCCAGGCTAAAGAAGCTCCAGCTGGCAGTCCAGCAAAAGGCAACCATGAGCGTGGACACTGGCATTAAGAAGAGTAGAAACCAAGGCTACCAGTCGTCCCCGAGGAACCCTCTGAAGGTCACCTCGCCTGAGAGGAGCTGTCAAACGTCCCCCCTGCCCCGTGATAAGCCTATAAAGCCGAGCTGCGCTGTAGTGATGAGCGCGGGCGGGCAAAAGGGCCCCCGAGCGGAGCAAGCGCCGTTCCCATCGCCAACGGAAAAAAAAGGCGCATCCTACGGAAATATTCTGGTGACCCGTTCCCAAGATGACAGGATGAAGAAGATTGCCGTAGGACAGCCAAGGCCGACCTCCTATTAGAGCTGACAGGCGCAGACTATGACGCCCGTGAGCTCATGGAGGACATCGGCAGTGTACTGGGCGACAAGATCTCCATCCGAGCAGCCACACCCCAGTCCCTATTCGCGGTGCGGGACCTAGACGAGCTGGCCTCTGGCGAGGAACTCGCGGAGGCGCTGGCGGAGCAGTCGGGACTTCCGATTGACTCGGTGACGGTCAGAAGCTTCAGACCTGGACGCTTCAAGATGCAGACGGCGATGGTATCGGTACCGACCAGCCAGGCGTCCCTGCTCACGAAATTGGGCAAGGTTAAGATCCGGTGGTGCAAATGCCCGTTAAAGGAAGTGGACGCCCGGCCGAAGTGCTTTAAATGCTTGGAGGTGGGTCACATCGCCAGTAGATGCACGAGCTCGGTGGACAGGAGCAAGGCATGTTTGAAGTGCGACCAAGATGGGCACAAAAACGCAGAGTGCTCCAATCCTGCAAGATGCTTTAGGTGCACCAACAGCAAGAAGAAGGACGTCAATCAAATGGCCAGCAGCCGCAACTGCCCATTGATGGCGTGCGGCAGAGATGGCCCTGCGTCTAAGGCATGAAGGTTGTTCAATTAAACCTGAACCACTGTGCGGCAGCACACTGCTGTCGCAGACAACGAGAGAGTATGGCGTCGATCTCGCGGCGTTAAGCGAGCCATAAAGGGTCGGGTCTAGCCCTAATTGGGCAGTAGATACCACGGGCAAAGCCGCCCTATGGACGTGTGGCGCAGGTGCCACCCGCTTGTCCCGCGTGCTCGCCTCGAGCGGGTTTGTTCAAGGCATGGTAGGCAGCTGGTGGGTATACAGCGTATACCTGGCTCCAAGCCTTTCGTTGCCAGCGTTCTGCGACAGGGTGGAACGTCTTGCCTCGGATGCGAGAGGTCGACACCCGGTATTGATTGGGGGCGATTTTAATGCCTAGGCGGGGGGCAGCACCATCACCAACGCCAAAGGCAGATCCCTGCTGGAGGCCTTTGCCATGCTCGATGTCGCGCTCCTTAATACTGGGGAACAACACACGTTCTCCCGGGCCGGAGTAGGCTCAGTTGTCGACCTCACGTTTGTGAGCGGCTTAAAAGCCTCACAGTGCACTTGGGAGCTCAGCGAGGTCTACACTGCCAGCGATCATGCCGCCATATTCTCCAACCTGGAACCCTACCTTCCGCTTCTATCACGTCCCCTTCTACGGCCGGCGAGGAGGTACAAGGCGGACACGTTGGATGACCAACAGTTCTCGGAGGGCATGGAGAGCCTGAGGATCTCTGGCGCAGCCGAACAGATGACGGAGGATCTCATGCGGCAGCTTCATGCGGTCTGCGGAGACTGCATGCAACCCAGGAGACCCCACAGCCGCCATCGCGAGCCGGTGTTCTGGTGGAATCGGTCGATAGCCGATGCCAGAAGTGACTGCCTCCGGGCAAGAAGACGGCGGCTCGGTGAACCACGACCCGTGGGGCAGCATTAACTGCTCCAGACAGCTTGCTCCGTTAGCGACCGAGAGCCTAAGGAGGATAGTGGACCACTTGTTCCCTAGGATGGAAGTCCCATCGTTCCCCCATATCGGAGTCTCCTAGACTGGCTTTGCTACGGTTACGGTGTCTGAGGTACTGAAGGCAGCCGCAAGGGTTAAGATGTCGAAGGCCGCGGGCCCCGATAACATCCCCAACAGGGTCTTAAGGCTCGCTCTGTCCCTCTGACCTGAGCTCTTTGCGGAATTGTTCTCCAGATGCCTGCTCGAAGGCGTCTTTCCGCGCAGATGAAAACTGCAGCGTCTAATGCTGCTGCCGAAACCCGGAAAGCCCCCGGATGACCCAGCGTCGTTTAGGCCAATCTGCCTCATCGACGGTGTCGGCAAGGTGTTAGAACACCTAATCGGCACCCGCCTTGGGGAGGCAATCCCTGCGGCAAGTGACCTTTTGGATACACAATTTGGCTTTCGTAACGCGAAATCAACGGTCGATGCCATAGCTAAGGTGGTTGACATTGCCAAATCGGCAATCGCTGGCAAGCATTGGAAAGGTGGTTCAAAAGAGTATTGCCTAGTTGTCACTCTGGACATTCGCAATGCCTTTAACACGGCTAGATGGGACTCCATCATGGAGGCCGTTACCAGATTCGGAGTCGCCCCTTACCTCCTGAGGATGATGCGCAGCTACTTCTCGGACCGCACGCTGGAATTCGCCACTACCGAGGATGTTGAATCGGTGGAGCTCTCCTGTGGGGTTCCTCAAGGGTCCGTTTTGGCTCCACTACTCTGGAACGCGATGTATGACGGGGTGCTGCGCCTCTCTCTGCCTGGTCGGACCGAGCTAGTTGGTTTCGCCGACGATATTGCGGTGGTCGTTGTTGTCAAGGATCTCTATGTTGCCGAAGTTACCTGTAACTCGTGCATCGAGGCCATTAGCTCGTAGCTGTCCAGCGTGGGCCTGGAACTTGCGCCGCAGAAAACAGAAGCCGTACTCGTTAGTAGCCGCAAGAAGGTCGAAACCGCTTCGATTAGGGCGGGTGACGCATCGATTAGCTTGTCTAGAGCGATTAGAGATTAGAGCGGAGTGATGCTGGATACCAGGCTCTCTTTCCGTGAGCACCTCGCGTATGTCAGTCAGAAGGCATCAACATCGCTCAGAGCTCTATCCCAGATAATGCTGAACCGCAGAGGACCCAAGCAGGCTAGCAGACGCCTCCTTACAAGCGTGACGAGAGCAACTCTGTTGTATGCTGTATAGAGACACCCTCGTACAGCAGGGGAATGAACGCCACGCACCAGCTCGCTGCTCTGCGAGTATGCAGCGAATTTCGTACGGTGTCTGACCAGGCGGCTCTTGTCCTAGCCGGTACCCCCCCGCTGGATCTCATCGCCAAAGAACAGGCCACCCTTTTTGGGCAGCTCCACGGTAGAGTCCTCTCTCTGGCCGAGAAGAAGCTGGTACACTCTGCTGCCAACACGGCCACCCTTTCAACCTGTCAATCCCGCTGGGATGCTTCGTCGAAGGGGCGATGGACCCATCGGCTCATCCCTAGGTTGGAGGAGTGGCTTGGTAGAAAACACGGCCAGGTTATTTTCTACTTGACCCAAGTACTCAGCGGGCATGGGTGCTTCAGAGGTTACCACCACAGACTGGGGCACACGGGCAGCGCTGCCTGCACTTGGTGTGCCGACGAACTAGAGGAGATTGCCGAGCACGTAGTGTTCGCCTGCGGGAAATTCGTCAGAGAGCGAAGGCAACTGGAGGCGCATCTCGGCGCCCAGGTCAGCGTGGACAACTTGACCATGCTGATGGTAGCCAGTGAGGACAATTGGCAGGCCGTTGGCAACTTCGCTGCGGCTGCCATGTGCAAGCTCAGGACGGATGAGCGCCTTAGGAGCGGCGGCTAACGAGGGCCTTGCTTTTGCGAAGCATTGCTTTGCGGCCGTACCGCGAAAGCCCTGTCCTTGATATTGTTATAGCCGTCTATACCCCCCCCCCCCCCCACCCTACCTCTTATAATAAATATTGAGTACAAAAAAAATGCTTAGCTATAAACACTGTTAAACTTCATTAAAAAATCAGCAAGGTATGCGGAAGGAAAAATAATGCATGTTCGCAAGGTGTTTTGAGAAATAGCGGAGCAAAAAAAGAACACACGATAAATAACGGTAATATTGCAGCTTGCAAAGCCATAAGTATAAATTTTTCAGAAAGTCAATAGTAGCGGTAGAGTCTCTAAGGACAGCAGAGCGTCTAAATTCTGCTAAGGGCTTCAAAAACACTTTTATTTATACGGACAGACGGAAAACGGGCGGTCAGACGGCCATACCTAAATTGACTCGGCTGGTAATACTGATCAAGAATATATACAAAGAGCGTTTCAAAGGAAAGAGGACTTTTTAAATCTAGCGTGGTGGAGGAAATATGCGATTACCTATAACGGTAAAGTTTTGATTCACTGTCCCTTTCGAATTTACTTGAAATTAAATATAACAAATATCAAATAATTTAAGAGGCATACGTTCAGAAAAGCTTTAAATTATTCGTATACAAATATTGCCTCTGGATTCTCTGAAATTCGCGTTTCCTTATAAATGAAAAATTTCCCCAAAATAAATATTTACACCAATGCGAAAGCTAATGTTAAGCAAGAATCAACTTCGGCGCGCCAAAGTTTATATATTGTTGTTGTTAGATCATTAATAATCTATCCAGATCTTATATAATAATGAATACTTGCATGTTCACACGCGACTCGTCAAAGCGCTGTTTACGCGGATGGAGGATGGCTCCATGGCCCCCATGCCAACATTCGATGGTGCGAGGTGGCTGAATGGGGTCAAAATCCTGAAATGTATGGACGACCACACTCGGAAGTGGCTGACGCAAACGGTTAGCCATATGGAAGCACTGTGAGAGGGGGCCCAACTGGAAGTGGTGGACAGGGAATTAATTCCATCCATACCGAAGGCGAAGGTACTCTTCCCCATTGCGATTCAAGGCTATCGGGCGCTGAAGCTGCTACAGCGACAAAACCCTGACAGACCGACCGCAGACTGAAAAGTACTGCATGTCGCGAGCCCACTGCCCAAAGAGGGGGCCAATGTGCAGTCCTTCAGATCAATAAGTAGGCGAAGGACATCTTGTATCCCAGATACGGGAAGATGGCGTGGGGCATGGGTGGCGTCTACCTACGCCTCAAAAAGCGCCATACCGAGGATAAAGATGCGCACACCCTGCAGGCAGGCGAGGTGGAGAAGGACTTAGGTCTGGACACCATCACTGAAGGAGGACGGTCATCTGACAGTCATAGTCAACCCGTCTGGAGGTGAGCAAGGTACCAATGACGCTGAGAGTGCTGCAGCTCAACCTTCATAAAAATAAGGTCGCCTCGGCGGAACTCCTCATAGCCATGGAGCAAGGGCCCGCCGACATCGCTTTGGTCCAAGAGACATGGATTGCCTCGGACAATTCCGTAGCCGGACGAAAGTCCTCTAAAAACAACCTCTTCTACTCACCATTGGTAAGCAGGAATAGAACAGCCGTACTTGTATGGAAGGGTCAACAAGCTAACCTTATGTCTCATTACAGCTCTGACGACCTGACTGTGGTGATGCTGGAGAGCGAAAAGAGGCGCCTCCTCTCAGCGTTTTGCTACATGGCACACGATAAGACGGCCCCACTGGAGAAACTCAGGAGCCTGATAGAAGTCAGTCCGAAAGACCAGCAACTGCTCGTGGGTGCAGACGCCAACGCCCACCACTGCGTGTGGGGGAGCCCCGACATAAACGACAGAGGGTAGTCACTCTTAGACTTTATACTTTCTAAATACTTTACTTTATCTATAGCAAACGTGGGAGAGGAACATACCTTTGTAGGCCCTACGTGTAGGCCCGTCCAACATGCTAGATCTAACACTTATAAAAGAACAGGGTACTATGGTTTTAGAATGGAGAGTCCTAGAGAGACCATCCTTCTCAGATCATAAATACATACAGTTTCTGTAGGAATTCGAACACTCTCCAAAATTAACCGTTTTTAGGAACCTCGGAACACTAACTGGGGAAAATTCAAAAAGGTAATCGCGGCAAGGCTTGCCACAGTAGAATCTGCGAAAGACAAAAAAGTCCTTAGAGAACCTCTCCAAGGAGCTACTAGAAGTGTGTCACGCATCAACCCCGACATCAGAAATGAGGAAAAGCCACCATGGCGGAATAGGGACCATTCACTCCGACTCAATAAGCTCAAGAAATTTTTCAAATTCGCCAAGATGGCGAAAGATCAGATTATCAATAAGGAATACAAAGCCCTACTTAGGGACTACAAGAAGGAAATACGCAAGTTTAAAAGAAACTCTTGGAGAAACTCCTGCTCCAATATAGAGACTGCCCCAAAAACGGCTAGACTCAGGAAGCTGCTATCGAAGCAGCCAACCATATAGAGTCAGCTGAAACGCGATAATGGACAGTGGACTGAGGGCAGCTAGGAGGCCCTAACAGCACTAATGCAAGCCCACTTCCTAGGATGCACTGAGGTACCCGATGCCAATAAGCATCAGGACCTAACCTGGAGAAGAGCGTCTCACACTTGATTTAATATCCCCTAGAAGAATCCACTGGGCTATAGACTCCTTTACGGAAATAAAAGCACCTGGACTAAATGGAATATTCCCAGCCATGCTACAGGTGACCAAAGAAGTGATCACCCAATGGCTACACTCTCTATACACAGCTTGCCTATGAACGGGTTTTATCCCTATTCAATGGAGAACCTCTCGGATTGTCTTCCTGCCTAAAGCAGGAAAGTGCAGCCATGTGAGTCCCAAGGATTACAGACCGATAAGCCTCACCTCTTTTCTACTCAAGACGCTAGAAAAACTGCTGGACCTATACATCAGAAACGATGTGGGAAGACTACTGTCGATCAACCAGCACGCCTACACAAAGGCCAACTCGGTGGACGGACGACACTACATTCATCTGTAGCCACCATTGAGAGAGCCCTACAAAATAAAGAATATGCTCTCGGAGTGATTGTGGACATATCCGGAGCATTTAACAAAGTCAGTACGAACGCAAAAATGAATCGCCTAAAAGCAAATAACACGCCCCCCGCCATAAACTCTTGGAAAAGAAATCTTCTGATCTGCAGACGGGTACATTTCGATTGGGGCACCGCCTCCATGGTGAGAGGAGCGTAAAGGGGCCGCCGCAAGGTGGAGTCCTATCACCTCTCCTATGGAATCAGGTTGTAGACGACCTAATCAAGAGATTAAAAAAGAAAGCACCAAAGATAACAGCCCATGCGGATGACATAAGCATAATTATCATGGGAGTATGTCCATCGACCCTCAGCTCGATCATGAATCGCATCTAAGAAGATCCTCAGCAGCACATGGAACCTTTCACCAGGGGTCTACATATCGGTGGTGCGTCCGACACTGCTGTATGGAGTCTTAGTGTGGTGGCAAGCCATAGAGACGAAGACCTACTTATTACTGCATTACAGGGGCGCTGAGGTCAACCCCACAAAAGCACTCGAGACAATAATCGAAATTGATCCCCTAAATATCCATGCGCAACTGATAGCATGAAAGGCGGCACAATGCCCGGTTGCATCAGGAAATATGTCGCTACAAGGATTCGGGCACAGTTCAATTGGCCGAGACATAAGCAGTATATCTGACTACATGATACCAAGAACGTGCCCGGATGTGAAAACAACAACATTCATGGGACCTAACGACTGGAAAACAGGTCAGGACCTTCAAAGTGAACTGGCAAGCAATGAGGCACTAGATATCCTAAGTCAGTGGTGATCTACTGGGTTCCTTACCACCAGGGCATCGATGGTAACGAAACCGCGGACGATCTTGCAAAGGAAGGTGTCGGACTGGCGAGTGAATGAACAGAAACGTTCCGGTCTCCCTAAGAACGCTCCAAAATGAGCTAGAGGGACAGCCCAACGAAAGAGCAAAAAGCAGGTGGAGGAGGAATTCAACTACCTGTAAAATATTAAGGATTATGTGCACAGAGCGCACATATGCCGCGACGTATGCCGTCAAGCTGGACATCACCGAAAACGCCAACTGATGAGTCCGGGGCAACCGAAACCCTGGAGCATCTGATTTGCAAATGTTCTGCTCTAACAAGGTCAAAAAGAAGTCACTTAGGCGCTTCGGCTCTGGCGTCGCTTTAAGAAGTCTCTAAGACAAAGCCAGGCGAACTACTTGCGTTCGGTAAAGCCACCTCGATCAACAAGGACTTTGAAACCCGCAGCAACAATTCATATATCCATCCCAGGACAACCCGGACAACTAAGGGCCATATTGGCCTATACTTGGTCCAACGAGGGCCGCCCGATTAACCTAATGTAACCTAGCCTTTATGTTCATATTATGTTTAAAGTTTAACACTTTTATACCCTTGCAGGGTATTATAATTTCAGTCAGAAGTTTGCAACGCAGTGAAGGAGGCATTCCCGACCCTATAAAGTATATATATTCTTGATCAACATCACAAGTCTAGTCGGGCTAGCCATGTCCGTCTGTCCGTCCGTCTGCCCGATTATACGCAAACTAGTCTCTCAGCTTTAAAGTTATCTGAATTAAACTTTGCTGATAGCCTTCTCTATACTCTCACTCGTATATAAGTGGAACAAGCCGGATCGGACAAATATACCATATAGCTGTCATACAAACGATCCGTAAATTTGTTGAAAAAATATCATAACTTCACTGTTTTTTTAACATATCTTGATCAACTCTCTGTTACAAGCTAAAAATATTATTTCAGATTGAATTTTTTAAAAATCGGACTACTATTATATTATATAGATAGTTTAATTTTAATTTTAGAACAAAACTTATAGCCTTGTCAGTTTTCAACATTACATTATTTACTTTGAGATACAAGTCTTCCATATTATTTAAAATTTTGTTGTATATTTCCTTAAAACCGGACGACTATATGCATGTACAATATAAAACAAATGTAAGACTGTAATATTGTAATAAAATGAATATAAAAGAAATTAATTTTATATTATATAGGGATCGATTGTTATTGATACAATTGGTATCTGCAAGCTGCGATTGAAACGATTGTTAAGATATATTTAAAAACAAGAAAGGAAGCTAACTTCGGCACGCCGAAGTTAGTATACCATTGCAGATTTCAATTGTTCAACTACAAGATATCCCTATCTAATATAAAATGAATTACTATCATATTAATTAAATTTTTACGGTTTCAGATTTTTTTTTTTTTTTAATTTTTACATGTAAAGTAAAATTTAATTTTTCTCCACATTTACCGATTGATTGTACGTCAGCTATATGATAAAGTTGTCCGATTCTTATGAAACTTACATCAAAATTCAAAAATAATATGAAATGCTTGTATCTTTAATTAAAAAAATAATTTTGAAAAGTGGCGCACTTATAATTTTTTTTCTTAAAATTTTCCAATTGTTCCTATTACAGCTATATGATATAGTAGTTTGATTTTTATAAAATTAAATCTAAAAATCTGAAACAATATATAAAGCTCATAGCCGAGAGTTGATCAAGATATGATAAAAAACAGTGAAGTTATAATTGAAATAAACACATAAACTTTAAAAAGTGAAATAAAAAAAAAAAATAAATAAATAAATAAACAAATAATAAAATAAAAATAAACTAAAATAAATTTTATTTGATTATAAAAACAAAATTTACTATAATAATGGCACAACCAGTTATTGCCGCACCCCAAATCGTTGCACTAAGCGACAACAACCTTGCTGAAGCCCGTCGGCAGCTAAAAGACATCATGCCATTTAAGGGTGATCCAGAAACTCGCTACACCTTCGTCAGCAGAGTGGACTATGTAATTTCACTCTACCAAACTAATGATGTGCGACAACAGAGGATTCTTCTTGGAGCCATCGAAAGAAATTTGGACGGACACGTAACACGTTTATTGGGCCTTCCGAACATTGAAGACTGGCCTACCCTTAGATCGAGACTAGTTGCAGAATTTAAGCCCCAAACACCTAACTACAAACTACTGGAGAACTTCAGGGAGACACCTTACAAAGGAAATCTGAGAGCATTCTGCGAAGAAGCAGAGAGACGACGTCAAGTACTGATTTCGAAGTTGCATCTGGAAGGTAACCAGGCAGATTTTCTTATTTATATTCAGGCGATTAAAGATTCCATTAAAATATTGATCAGAAAATTACCAATACAATTATTCACTATTTTAGTTCATCATGACATTACAGACTTAAGATCCTTAATCACTATTGCACAAAATGAAGGAATTTATGAAGAACATGTTAATTTTGAATTAAATAAAAATACAGAAAACCGTAATAAAAACTCAAACACTAATCAGAATTATAAACCACACAAATTTAATACAAATACCCAAACCCAATGTCGACCAATTTACCCACAATATTCTCAACCATTCCAACCTAATTTTAATCAATACACGCAACCATTTAGACCCACCTTTACACAGCAGATGTCTAACAACCAAGCTATGTGGCACACACCAAATCATTTCGGACCCAACCAATTCTTGAACACACAACCATTTACTTACAAAAATCCTTTCCCACAATATT
>VNJS01012342.1:0-25689 GCA_008042575.1 Drosophila watanabei | reverse complement strand
AACTCGTGTTTACCGTTTGTCCTCTTGTACATTTTGCCATTATTTAAGAATTCTTATTGTATCTGTATCGGTATCTGTATCTGTATACTGTATACTGTTTACTGGTATGCTCTTACTGCGATTAAGTTCTGGGTGTGTGTGGTGTGTCTAATGTTCAATGCCTAAGTGTGGTCTACGGGGTCTGTCCGGCTCTCAGATCGGAGATCCTTCGGGACACTCCCTTATACATATGATGTAGTCAGTGAGTTTTCTGTTTAGAGTCGTAATACACATTTAAGAATTATTTAAATATTATTGTTGTACACAGATAAACAATATTTAATTTCACTTATGGCTTAACTATACTTTTTATTATTTATCATTTACTTTTGCAAGTGTGAGTGTGTGATTTATGTGTGGGTGTGGGTGTGTGGAAAGGACCTGTTCTCAGTGCTGCCTCGAGTGCCGCCTCGTTCCCATTTCCGTTTCCGTTTCCGTTCCCATTCCCTGTCCCGATAACTGTTGATTGTGGTGTGCGAAAAAAGGGTGTCGAATGCATCTTGAGCCGAGAGCTACATGTGTGTGTTATGTACGTGGGTTAGTTTAGCCTCTACACTACACTACACACTTTGGTTCACATCGAAAACTAGGCGGTGCTGAGTGCTACGCTTTCCTCCTGTCCTCCTGTCCCTTTGAAAGTCTCCCAAAAATTGGTGGTTCTGAAACCAACTGTTTGTTTTTATTTTAATTATTATTTTTGTTTCTTGTTCTTTGTTTTTTGTTTTTTTTGCTTTATCTTTTGTTTACTTTGGTGTAGTTTTAATAACGTTGAAATTAAAACAATTACGCAAAAATTTGCACTAAAAATTGGCACTAACTTTTGGTTTTGTTCATTATTAACTCCCGTCTCTCGCTTTGCCTTGCTTTAACCACAATAATAACGCAAATAGTTTTGTTTTTTTCATCCATTTGTGAATATGGCTTAAATATATATTTATCCAAAAACACGTTCTAGGCATTTTCAACTGGTTTTATAGCCATAATTCATTCCACCCTCGCCACGCTTATGACACATGTCCTTTGTTTTGTTATTTATTGAAGCTCTAGTTATATGATTGCCTTGCAGTTTTCTTCAACTTGTAAATATGTTTAGTTAGCGTTCGCCTTTGTTTACATTTCATTTTTAGTGTTTACTTTTGTCGATTAATCGGTTATTAATTTTAGTAGCCTTGCCGCCTTGCATTTGTTCTTGCAACATAATCCCGGGGGCTAACCGAAAGTGCAACGCAAGTCTCGAATGCCTCAAAGATTCCGCCTAAACGTATGCAACGAAACCAATGGGGAGTGAACTGCCGTCGAATATGCAGGCCGTAGCTTTAGCCTTAGCTTTGGTTCATCTGGGATCTTTGGCACCTTCTTCTAGCAATTAAACTGCGAATACAGCCAGATTGAATATTATTTATGTGGAAATTATTACACACACATCAATATGGTTTAGCATCGATTTTGTATTTGGTTTTGGTTGCTTCTGCTTCTGCTTTTGGTTTTTCTTGGTTTTTGTTTTTGTTTTTTTCTTTTTGGTTTATCATTAAATAAGCTCCTTTAAGTGCTTTGCCTTGAGCAAATGTGAACATTAAATACTTGTGTGAGAGGAGTAGCTGTCTGACGACTGTGAATCCATTGAAATTCGTATAATTCCTATGTGTTGTTCCCCCAAAAAAAGCAAAGAATTTACTTTGTGTTCTCATTTGTTGTGGCTGCTGGCGGCCCTTTCTTTTTCTTCTTTATGTTCTTGTGGTTGCTGTGCTTTTTGGCCACTACTATTGTTCTCCTGCTGCTCCGCCTGCTTGCTGTTACTACTATTTCGGTTTTTTTTTTTGGCACAAATTCATCTTGTCGTATATTTTGTTAAGATTCAGCTAGATTTAAGTAGCTTCTACAAACTCCGGGGCTTAATTAAAAGGTTCGCTTTGGTTTTTCGTTTCGTTTTTTACAATTTAATCTTATATTTAAAATATAAGTTGATCCCAATTGTTCAGTTTTATCAATTTAATGCTGCATATTCATTCTTTTCGTCTTCTTCAAAGATGAGAGTAAGAGAGAGTCCTACATACGTTCACTAAACCACTAATCCCATTTGCTGATTAACCAGGAAAATCCACTGATGCACCTTCCTGTCTCATATATTTCTTAAATTGTTTTTTTGCTTTGTTTTTGGATTGAGAGAGATCTTCAACTTTATTGTTACACATATACAAACACACACATATACATAAACATATACATATGCTAATTTCATTGAAAACACCATCTTAAGTTTGCGCCAATGTACTATCTGAACCGCAGGGTTCCAATTCCGATTCTCCGATTCTATTCCGATTCTGATACTGATTCTGACTCTGATTCCGAGATTTCCATATGCTATATTGTCTGAAGAACGCTACGATGAGGCCCTGTTACGTGTGTGTGTGTTTAGATTATGTGATGCTGCAAGTAGTTAAGTTGTGGCTCTACGTAGGTTTATAAGTTAATATGCCGTATGCCCGATATTTGGTTTTGCTTTGATTCGCTTTGTTATGCTGAGAAACCTTAGATGTCTCGTATATTTCTAGTGACAAGTCGCAGTCGAAGTCGAGGTTCGTCCTGGCTGGCCTAGGTGTCCTATTAATTCTTCAATTGCTTTGATGAATTGGAATACACGTAGTTATAATCTCATCTCCCCTCCTCCCTTCTCGGTGTGAGTGTGATAATGTGGCAACGAAATACTCGGTATGTAAGTAACGTAATAGCGCGTAGAATCGGTAGAGAAAGCGACCCTCTAGCAAAGACAACGCAAAGCAATAAGATGCGTAACGCCATACGAATTTCGTCACTAGCGGAAAAATTCCTTGAATTCAAATGTAAGCGCGTTACCTATCTTATTTATTGCATTGTCTTTGCTCTAACGAACACTCTTCTCCCGTTCCACGCCCCCGTCCCCGTCCATCTCTGATCTCGCCTTGCGCAGACTACTAGAGTTTACTTAACGATTCTAACACCGATATTTAGTTAGTTAAATACACATACATATATTATCTCATTCCTTAGACCCGATGATCTCCATCATCTCCAAGTTTCTCTCTCTCCTTCTGCTCTAAATTAAAACTCTGCTCGTATAATTTCTTGTCTTGTTTTCTGGATATTAAATAAGAATATCTAAAATACCTTAATGTAAAGTTTCCATTTTTGCTTTATATATGTATATAAATATGTTTTTTTTTTTGTGTGTTTTCCTCTTTTATACCTTTTTTTTGTGTTTTGTTTCATAATCTTTTCTACAGTTGCGTTCTTTTTTTAACAATGATCTTGCTTCCATATCTATGTCCATATCCACCCAACCATTATCCATCGTTCATCGACCGATCAAGTGCCTTAAATGCTTTTACGTTTGTTGCTTATTGTGTAGAGTTCTTCTTGTTTTCGACATGTATTGTAAAAATGTGAGCAAATACATTCAAGTGACGTTTTTAATTACACTGAGAGAAACATTAATATGTGTGTCTTTCTTTCTTTTTTGGTTTGCTGTGTACGTGTATAATTTAATAATATGTTTCTTTGTGTCCTGGGTATATATTCTCCTCTCTCTCTCGCTGTCGGGCTAATTGTTGTTGATATTCTCTTGGGTCAGTTGCAGTGATTTTGCAGCTAAGTTCGGTTTCGTATCGTATCGTGTAATATCGGTGTTGCGGCGTCAACCGAATCCGAATCGAGTGTAGCGGGCAACTCTCCGCAAGGACTCGGAGGATAGCTTTGAGCGATTGTGGTTCGTCGCTAAAAGGGATAAGTTCTTATGTCGAAAAAACAGTAACACATCTTTAACTAAGTGGGGCGGGTCGAGTGCTCGCCGGATCAGATCCGGGCTGAGAGAGCACTGGAGCTCGCGCGGGAAGATTGTTCAGAAAGGATTGTTAGAAAGGAGTGGAAACTCACATGCCATCCAGTTATTATATTCTGTTTCTTTGTTTCGTAATTACTGAGTGCGCTGAGGGGGGCGGGCAGGCAAGGCAGGCTAGAAGAAATTTGCTTGGTTTGGTTTTTAAGGCACCATTAAAATTGCTTTTCTTACACGTATTTTTCCTTTGCAAATTTACAAGTTGTCAACAAAAATGTCGTTAATAATTACATTAATTACACGCATATTAAGTAAAATTGTTTGTGAATTCCTTTTGAGCTATTTCTCCTATACACACACGCATACAATACATCCATAATGTAGTTATCCCTTTTCATTTATGTACTTTGCGTCTATTTTATTTATCATTAATCCCAGTTACCCGCTGTTGACCCGTCTATCTCCGTAGCCGCCGTAGCCCTCGTCATTGTCGTCGTCTCTCATCTTTTTTTAGTGTTTTCATTTGTTGTTTTTCTTTTCTTTTTTTTTTCTTGTGTAACTTGCGCAAAAAATTTACTAAATATTTCAAATACATTTAAATACAAGTGTACATAATAATAATAATAATAATTATATATATTTAATTTATGTATATTTATATAATTTATTTATATATAGATATACGGTTTCTTGACTGATTTCATTCTCCGATTTCTCAATCATCTCTTTCATGTCTTCTTAATATTTTTTATTCTCATTTTCCGTTCCCCTGGGGAACTGAAGTTCTTGATTTCAAAATGATTGCTTCAAATTGTTTGTCGTCAGCGAAATATATATATATTTGTCACTAAAATCACGAAATAGTTTCGCATATGATATCATTTATCCGTCGCCGCCTGCCAGTTGCTTGATCCTCGAGTAAAAGGAGCTAGCATTTGGGGCCTGGCTCGTCCGTCGTCTCCTATTGTGTTTATATGTATGCTTGCTCAATTATTTATAGTATTACCTCTTTATGCTATTAACAATTTCCTGTAATCAAGTTTGGTTGTCTCATAAGTTTGTCTTTCTTCTTCTTTTGGTGAGAGAGCGGAAGATGCTAAGTGAGTAATGAGTGGGGATGTATATCGAGAAGAAATATCGAAACAAAATATTGTAAACTTTGATTTATCGAAATTTTAAATATCGAAAAATACTGCATTTAACTTTTAAACATTGATAGTATCGAAAAACCTCACAAATGTTGTCATGTTGTATATAATTTATTTGTCTCTTTTTCCGATTTAATTAAACCGAATATCGATTTATCGCATATATATCGAATTTCGTAGCCATTATCGATTTAGTATCAATATATCGACATCCTCTGCCATCCCAAGTGATGTGTGATTCAACTTAAGGTTTATTTTGAGTGATGATACGAGGGGTGAAGGATATATAGATGGAAGTCATAGAGATATTCCTAGATAGATACATGCATTGCGTTGCGTTCTCTGGGATATGTTTGCCTCTATATGTATGCATTGTTCGGTTTTATATTTTGTTACTTCTTTCTGTATCTTGTGTGTGTGTTGGTTAATATAATATAAGTTGTGGTTAGATTGGTTTTCTTTTGCTGTGGATATGTTCTTGTTTTGTTTCCTTTATGCTTTGATAAGTCGTCTTACTAAATAATTAATATGTAGAATAAAATTTGACACATTCTGCCGCATTTGGCAAGCTGATGCTCTCGCTTTCACCTTTGCCTTCGTCTTTTGACACCATTCAGAGGCCCTACTGTACTGTGAGTACTGTGAGTTAGTGTGTATATGCAACTGAACGATCTTAAAATTAATCACCACACTTGTCATTCGTGTCTTCATGTTTTGTTTTTACTGCCCAGCCTAGCAACTAAATTCGAATAAAATTATTTTAATTTAATTTTAACATTGAAAATCAGTTTATTTTTGATGTTTTCTTTTGTTGTGGTTGGTTTTTGTTTTGTTTGTTTGTTTGTTGTTGTTGTTGTTTTTTTTTTTAGTTTTGTTTTGCGTATAAATTTAACAGCTAATAAATTAAAATTATACTTTAATTTAAGCATAATTGTAATATAATGTTTAAATCCATTTCTCATATTTTCCACACGCCTCCAGAAAAAGTCTTTTTAATCGCCACAAAAAATGTGCTTAAAAATTATTATTGTAATTCGAATTGATTTCGCTAATTTGTAAGTAGATTAAATATGTGTGTTTTGTTTAACCATTCAGCAGTTGGCATTTTTCCTTTTCGCTATTAAAACCGAAACGATAGAAACTACAACAATTTTGATAATAGTAATTATAATTGATGTTAATTCACAATTGGAAATCCCTTTGCTAGTTCGATTTTTGTCTCTTCAGTTGTTTTTGTTAGAATTAAAACTAATTTTGAACAAATGAGTAATTTGGTTTAGAAGATGGATAGAACAAAAGAGGGGGATAACTAGTAATTATAGTCCATAATTGTTTATATATGCGTACGTCGTAGTTTACTTGTAATTAATAAACAGAATCAATTTTGCACATCAGTCTAAACATATTCAAAAATCACAAATACAATTTCGATAACAATTACCATAATAGAAATAATAAAATAAAAAATTATCGTATCAATATATCGCCGTGTCTATATATAATATATATTTTTATGTGTGTACATGTACGAACACAAACAACTAACAAACGCAATTATCTCAATGCAATTGGCCGTAATTATAATTGAATCATCCTTTCTGTCTTTGCTTGCTTGATTTGCCTGTTTGTTGGTTGTTCTGCTTGTCTGTTCAATGTCTCTTTCGTATTCGTCTCCTTACTAAGTTTAAATCTTTTTGTTTCCTCTCTTGTTTGTTTATATTTTTTTGCTGTTTCCTTTTTTTTGTTTTTTGTTTTGTTGTTTGGTTATGCTCGTGTGCACAAAACGTTGGCTTAGAATTAACTGCATTATGAATTTTCCTTTCTGCCTTTCTGGTTTTATCTCGTCCTCTCGCTTTCATGTTTATGTTTACGTGGTTAATTGATTTTTATATATTTTTGCTTGTTTATTTTGTCTTCATTTTGACTAATCTTACAATTAATTGCTGTTCTGTTCTTACTTTTTGGGGGCCGAGGCCCCCGCGAAAACGGTTTAACATAAAAGTTCTTCTTGTTGTGGTATTTGTTTTGCCCTTTGCATTTAAAACTTAATGAAAAAGTATCGTATAATTAATAAGAATCAATGAATAAATATAACGTGTATGTATGGTTCTGTCTCTCCGCGCGTGAGTGTGGTGTGTGTGTGTTATGAATTCAAAGTGTGATTGCTGCTGACATTGTCATATATGATATATGGTTTCTGCTCCTGATCTCCCCTTGATGTTGCAGATGTTCTGGTTTATGTTTTATATATTGCTTATGATTTAACATTTGACGTTTCATGTTTTGCTGCCTGCTCCTGCTTGGTGTTATCCTCCAGTTGCAGTTTGTCCTCCTATTCCTCGATCTTCAGTTGCTGTTGTTGATTGCTTGATTGTTGTTGTTGCATTTAGTGAATGGGTGTTTTAACAATTGCACTGGGCGCAAGGTAGTGATAACCGGGTATGGGCAGACCAGCAGTCTCCATGGATATTCTGAAAAGTCATAAAGATACAGTTGGTATTAAATGTTTTCTCAATTCAATAAAAGTGTTTGTAGATGACCCCAGCAATCTATAAAAGAGTGAACTTATAATAACAAGATGAATAACGTTTATACACTTCAAATGTGATATGAAAGCAATTTGTCTGCTAATTAAGAGGGTAAAATATTTACATGATAAGCAAGTGCGTATGTGTGCTTACAGATCTAGAATTAAGAGATTTAAGAGGTCCTGAAAGCAGAACAAAAATTCGTATGGCGTTACTCATCTTGTTATTACACGGTTTTTGGCAGAACCCCCTGGGAATCCCTCATTACTGAACTCTAGTTTAGTATTCATTTTTCACTTTATTACAAACTCATGTATGTAGTTTCCATCATTTTCTTCATTGCATATAAATATGTAGAGTTTATGTCGCTATTATTAATGTTCCTTTCGCTTGATGTTGTTCTTGCTGTTCTTCTACGGGTAAAGCCTTTTCTAGGTGTGTGTTTTTTGTCTATTTTCTGTATGTTAATGTCAAGAAGTAGTATTACATTCAATACAATACAATTATATGTATTTTTTGCGTTTTACGTTACGTTACTCGAATTTTTAGTTTGTTCTACCTTTGTGTTATTATTTTGTGGCATAATATAAGTATGTAAGGTATGTAGGGTATGTAGGGTATGTATGTATGTAGAGATGTATGTATGAATAGTTAGGAATATAATTTGGTTATAAAATCGTAAGCCCGCTTAGCTTAGGGTGTGTTATTACATAATGTGTGTCACTTGTCTCGCTTACAACTACAGCTAAATGTATAGTAATAATAGTAATAATAATAATAAGAGAAATCATATCAAGTATGAGTCATACTTTATAAAGTAGCTACAATTATCTTTCCGTGTACTTTAGGTTAGAGAAATTTCAATTTCCAAATACTTTTTCAACATTATTTTCGCGTTTTTATCCATTTTTGGTTAAAAATAATAACAAAAATTTACAATCGCATTATAATAAATACAAATTTTGGGGAATTTTTTTCGGGAGGGTAAAATGTATAAAATGTAAAAACTAACAATAAACTAAAGATCCATAAACAATCGAAGACTTAAAGTCTAATACATGATAACGTTACTCTTTCTCCTCATCGGTTCAAATTCCGCCCTTTCCCTTGGCTTTTCCATGTGCTTTTCGTTTCGTTTTTTTATATTCAAATAGTTAGTTGGTTTTTTGTACGCTTCTCATTGCGTGGATTGCGTCAATTAGAGCGAATTGGTCCATAAAGGTCGTTGATCCCCCCGCTCGCACATCTTGTCGCGCCCTATCTTCGGCCTCCAGGCGGGCTATCAACGCATTGGAATTTCTTCATTTGAAAACTTCTTATAGAAGGTTCTTTAACTTCACTTCATATTCTGTCTGCTTCACTTCACTTTTCTAGCTGCTTTCTGCTTCTGTTTCTCTTCTCGACAAATGGCTTTTTTGGGTCTTTATGCTTAAGGTTATATCTCGTATATATATATATGGGGGAAAAATACATTTAGTGCTTAGAAGCTAAGAGAGTACACAATGGATTTGTAAGATATTGGAGCGTGTGTTATATGTTACAATGAATGGATTGTTGATCGGGGGAAAGATTGTTGGCTGCTGAGGCTAAGTTTAATGCTCTGTACCTGCTCTATATACTCGATATTCGCGATCTAAACTGTAATCTCTAATCTAAGAAGAACGCTACTAGGGATGCGCTAAAATTTGGCAAATTCTATATAATGTACGATACATATTCGCTTGTATGTATTTGTATATATATATAAGTTTAGTTTAGGCGTTTATCAAAAAGTTTTGGGGTCCAAAATCTATAGCGAGCGCCCACTTGGGTCGGTCCTTGGTCACTTGGTCAAAATATCTCGACTCGGTCCTATATATATTCGATACGATACACAGTAAATGGTTTGATTTCTGATTCTGATTCTGACTTTGACTCTGATCGATTGATTAATAAACGATTAAATCTAGCACGATCTAAGTGTGACTCTTTACTGCAGTTATTGTAGTTTGGTTAGTTTGTTTCATAAATATTGAATGGGGTCGCTGTGGGGCTACTATTTAGATGTAAAAATTGTCTTGAAACTTTCAATACTTCTTCTGCTTGATTTGTTTTTAAACCGAATTTTTATACAATTTTAGTTTTTTGCTTCTTCTTCAAGAATATCTAAACGCTAAAGCTAAAGCTTTCGCAACGCTATCATTGAAATCCTATAAAACTAAGCGACTATAACTTGACTCCACTCGGGCTGCTACAGCTCCGACTCCTGACTCCAGCTCCTGCTCCTGCTCCTGCCTTTATGCGAGCTCCAGCTCCTAGTCCTAGTACGGATTGAACTTGTTGCGCGGCTTCTCCGCCTCGCCGCCGGTCTCTGTCTGATGCTGACGGAACCGTGAGGTGGCATAGTGGCCCTTGGCCCGGTTCACGCCCGTCGTCTGCACCGGCGGTCCGCCCGGTGTGCCGGCGCCACCGTTGCTGCCCAGCGTGGTCAGGTTGAGCAGATCGAGGGCGCTCAGGTTGGACAGGGCGCTCAGCGCTCCCGGCTTTGTGAGCAGCTGCAGAGCCGAGGCCAGGGGACTGGATAGGGCGGCGGCTGCTGGATTAACGCCGACGGTTCCATTGGTTGCCTGGCCGCCATTGGCGCTGGCATAGCCGGCGGCGGCAGCAGCGGCTGCGGCGGCGGCGGCCACGGCGGAGACACTGCCGTTGGTGGTGCCACCATTGGCTGCTGCGGTAGTGCCGTTGCTGGCGGCACCAGCAGCACCGGCAGCTGGTCCAACGGCACCACCTCCGCCGGTGCCAGCGCCTCCGCCGGTGAGGGCTACAGTGGTGAGGGCTCCATTGGTGCCAGATGGCGGAGCTCCGGCTGCTGCTCCGGCGATCGCAGTTGCTCCGGCGACGGCAGCAGCCGCTCCGGGAGCGGCAGCGGCGGCGACGGCAGCACCGCCATTCTGCTGGGCCTGGGCCTGCTCCAGGAGATTGGCCTTCTGCAGCTCAACACTGTGGATGAGGTTCGGTTAGGGTAGATAGAAAGAGAGAGAGAAAGAAAGGAACAAATTGGGATATTGTTTGGTATTTGTTTCGGTTTCTTATTTCTTTTTCTTTTTAATTTTTTTTTTTTTCGTTGAAATCATTTTTTGTATTTTTTTTAGGCAGGTGATAGAGAGAGAGAGAGAGAGAGGTATTTTCAAAACATTTGGTTCTTTTTTCGATTTTGTGGAATTGAGTTGGTTTTTATTGCATTTTTTCTCGACTCTTTTTTCGTGTTTTGTTATATATGCAAAAGGTTAAGGAGGTTTTGTGTGGAGGAACGGTTCGGAGTTTGCGGAGAGAGAGAGAGATAAAGAAGAAGGGCGGCTTTTCAGCGATTTTTGGGGGGTATTTTTGGTGGGAGGAGAGCGGCGTTCAAATTTTGGATGGTAGGATTAGAAAACTTTTGGTGAGCGGTTGTTGTTGTTCTCTTTTTTTTTTTGTTTGAAATGGGGAGGCGTGGACCGAAAGAGTTTTGTTTGTTTGCTTGGTTTTTGGAGGATGAACGTGGTGGACGAGGTGGTGGACGTGGTGGGGAATCGGTTTGGTCACGGGGAGAGAGAGAGAAAGGGGTTTATTTTTTGGATCGATTTTGGAGTTGAACTGCAGTTTGAAGTACCAATTGGATCAGGTCCAGCTTAGCTTTCTTTTCGTTTCGTTTCGTTTCGTTTGTTGGTTGTTCCCTTTTTGGTTCGATTAATTTCGATTTTCGATATATTCTGTATTTGACATTCGCTGTTAGCTGTTCGATTTTCGATTTCGGTTTCTTGTGTGAAAAGTGTGCGTTGTGATGCGTAGATTAATTCGGTGCTGGCCTGGCCTCATAACCATCCTCCTCCGCCTCCTGCTCATCCTGCTGATGCTGAACTGCTGTGGCATAATTACACAAGGATGCTTTGCTTGGTCGCTTGGTAACACTAGATGCTAGGTTTTAATTAACA
The DNA here is from genome assembly GCA_008042575.1 of Drosophila watanabei. Lineage (NCBI taxonomy): Eukaryota > Metazoa > Arthropoda > Insecta > Diptera > Drosophilidae > Drosophila > Drosophila watanabei. The sequence continues at coordinate 14,213 of VNJS01012342.1, read as the reverse complement.
GTTAGAGATAGTTTACAGTTTCTATTAGCTAGAACAGTTTGGTTAGCGCGATCTAGCGATGCGAACTACGATCTAGGGGTGTGAGGGTTGAGAATTATAAGAGAGCGAGAGAGAGAGAGAGTTTTTGGTGCTAGTTGTGGGCCTCTCGGCCTTTTTGTGACTTGGCTTTGCCGGGCTTACGACTTACAGGCTAGGACATGTTGTGTGTGTGACTTAAGTTACGGATTCGTGTTAAATTCCCGCTCCACCCCTGTCGGGACGGGGCCATCATCATCCTACCCACCTCCCCGGGCCTCGTCATAATGGTCTTAATGGAACCACCTTTTGATTGTTTGAACCACCGCCACCGCCACTCCGCGACTGAGAGGTGACCTACGACCGACGAAGACCTCCTTATACCTTCACTTTAATTGCTTTTTCTTTTGCTCTTTGTCAATTAGCAAGTCAATTCGACAAAATTGATGTTAGACAACAATTCACGCGGAGAAACAACACTCTACATTTACATTTACATTAACATTTACATTTTAATAGATGTACATCGATACATCGACATTTACACATTCGCACAAACAGATAGACAGAACAGAGGCAGAGATCCGATCAGATCCGAGTGAAAGGGCAGAGGGATCGATCGATCGGCTGGGAGGACACGCCGTAAGACTCACCTCATATTGATTAAGTATTGGGCCAGGGCCACCGAGTCCGGGTTGCCGCTGATGGTGATGGTGCGATCGGTGTTGCCACCCTCGCGCTCCTCGCAGTTCGAGATCCGGATCATGGCGCCGGAGATCTGACGGATCTCGGCTATCTTGGTGCCGCCCTTGCCGATGATGCAACCGATCAGGTCATTGGAGACGGTCATCTCGTGCTGCTGCTGCTGGGCTCGGTTCGCTGGATTCGCTGTACGCAGTTGCGACCCGGCCAGTGCAGCCAGGGCTGCTGGGGCAGAGCCTAGATTAGATTGGAAATCTGTCTGGCATCTGGCCGCAGAAGCGCTCAACTCACCTGTGTGGTTGATGCCCCCAGTGCTGGCCGGATTCATCCCGGCCAGGCCCAAGGCAGCCAGACTGGCCAGCGGGTTCTTGGCCACCTGTTCGTCGGGGATATAAGACTTTAGTTAGTTTAGATTTAATCGCTATCAATCGAAATCGCAAGAGAGTCAAGGTTTGTGGGCTTCGTGGGTTAAGGTGTGTGTGTGTTTGTGTTTGTGTGTATGTTTGCGTGTAATTATATATATAGATATATTTGTATATTGAGGTATACAGGGTATTATTTATCATCTAGAATTATTCATTAATGGGCGGGGCACAGGGGTCGGGGCAGGAATGGAGATCAGAAGATCACAACACAACGCACAGCGCACAACTTCCAGTAACAGGAACATAACAAAAGGTAAAAACGGAAACGGAAATGGGGAAACAGGAAACAGGAATGCAAAAGCATCAAACAAATAGTTACAAAAGAAACGGAATGCAATAAGCCAACGCAAACGGGAGATACAAGTTTATATTCTCTTCGTCTTCAGCTCTTTTTACAAACACCATCGAATGGAATGTAGAGTGGAGTAGGGTTCGTATTTCTCTTTGTACATGAAGGCTGGAATTTTTGACACAGTGTGTGTGTGTGTGAGTGTATGGTGTGTGTTGACGGTGTATGTTGGCGGTGTATGTGAGAGTCTTTTTGTGCAGTGTAAGCTGGTATGCAAGGACTCGGTTTTCTGGTTTCTCAGCTGTCTAACGTTTTATGGTTACTACACAATTTACAAAGTTGGCTTTACAAAAGATATATAGATAGATAGATATATAGATACAGATACAGATGGTTGGAGATAGCAAAAGAGAGTGAGATAGAGATATAAATTTACAAAGGTTACAACTAACCTCTCAACTAAACTGGATCTGCTTAAAGTTTGTAACTTAGGGATTTTAAAGCAATAAAGCGTGCGCCCAAAAGTAGGCTATGATTTATAGCATAATTTTGTTTTTGTAAGTTTTCGCATACTTTTGGGCTGCATTTCAATCCACAGCAATTTCTGATCCTTTGTTATTTTAGACTTTCAACCAATTATAATCAATAGCCTAAAAGTATGCCGCGTTATTAATTTACATTCACTGCAGCATACTTTTAGGTGCCTCAAATAGCGATTTCAAATCTCTGACCCCCTCAAGAACTATTTTAAGCCTTCCTATGCAGACTCCTTCAAATCTATGCTTATTCTTTAGTGCATTTATGATGTATTGCTACCAAATCTGGGTTACAATGTCCTTCCTCTGGGCAAAATGCTATGCATTCTCAAGTTCTTTCGGTTTTCATCTGGTTTCCTTTTTTTTTCTCATTTTTCACCAATGACACCTACAGCAAATAACATACACACACACGCTGCACACACGCACGCAAACGTGTGAAAATATGTTATATAAGGGCTCGAAACGGGTTGGTTGTTGGAAAGATGGGGAACGGGGACTATATGCACGCGCTTTATAAATTAATCAAATCAAATGCAACACACTTGCAAATAAGTTTCGAATAAATGAATCCGAATGCAGCTAAAAGGAAAAAAGTGTGGTCGGGGTGAGTGGGTCTGGGTCTGAGTTCTGGGTTCTGTGTTCTGGGAGGTGGATAAAACTAGAACAGAGCGCTCACAACGAAAAAATGGATAGAGAAAATCTCAAATATAAATCATACAATATTGAAATGCTTTGTGTACTTGTGTGTAGTTCTGTCTGCATTTGTGTGTTTATATAGCAGTGAGGGGGAGCTTAGGAAACAAGAACTGAAATATTTATCAAAATGCAATACGAATTTCAAATGAAACAAATAAAACATGCGCCATGGAAATATTTTATGACCCAAAAATGAATTGCAACTCAATAAAAAGTTCAGAGACAGTGGCAAAGATGGAGAGAACTGAACTGGGGGGTGCGGGGCTTTGGGGGTGACAACAATGGATTATCTGGCAAAAACTGTCATAAAAACTTGTGTGTGTTGGCATATTAACAAACACTTTTTGCCATATATATACACACACAAGGCACATACACACAGACAGAAATTCAGATGGAAAACAAGTTGAAACAATTTTCCAAAAAACTACAAAAAACTTTAACAATATGGGGAAAAGAGAAGGGGGTTGTGGATATTATAAGGGAACCGTAAAGTGCATTTGTTGATGACTTTTGGCTGGGGCTAAAGGGTTCGCTTCCAAGTCCCTTTCGGCTGCCTGATTTTTAGTGCGAGCACGGCGGCCAACGACTTTGTGGCGGCAACGACTTCAGGGACCTGAGCTCGGACCCGGAGTTGCAGTTGGCCCAATGCTAATGTCATTGAAAGGCGGCCAGCAGCAGCAGCAGCTATGCCGACGGGGATCGTAAAAGAAATGCCAGAGGTAGTAAACTGGGTGGTGTACACAAGCTACAAAAAACACCGGAACTATGGGGCTACTAAGAAGGTGGCTACGGGGTAGAAATACAACAGCAAACGTACGAAACACAACTACCTACACTCGCAGGAAAACTATGAATTATTGTCCTTCTGGTGATTTAAATAAAATTTCAGTGAAAGCTAACAATAAACATGTTACTTTAGTTAATGTTAAATATTTCTAAATTTTGAGACCAGATAAATGAACCTTGGTAGATTTCTTAGTTTTAAGGACCAAAATTCATCATAATTTCCTGCGAGTGCATGGTCAGGTGAAAGGGGTGCAGGCTGGGGTCAGGGCTTAGGGGGCGGTACAGCATCATGCTCTGCCTAGCGGAGGTGGATTCTCGGGTCATGTTGCGTTTGAATATATTGGTTAGACACGAGAGTACGGTTTCTTTCCAGAGTCTGGTGGAGATTGTGTTCTTTTTTCAGTTGGTATTTATTTAATTATTTTTTTAATCCGAATTCGCATCGATAGCTTAAAACTCACATCGGGCATTTGCTGTAGGTGATGGTGGTGTGCTGGTACCGCTCCTTGTAAATGTGCCCCCTTTAACAAAGGATCCGCCAAGCCTGAGATACCAGCATGTAGACCGCCGGTAGCCAGGGCAAGTGGAAATACTGGACAGGTCTACGTTCGATTGATTGTTTGATTGATTTGATTGATCGTTACCGGAATTGAGGTGTGTGTGTGTGGTTGTGTGTGTCAGTGTGTGCGTGTGTTTCGGAGTCACAATTTTGTTTACCAAAGGGGAAGAAAGAAAAGTAGAAAAACGGAAAATTGTATACCACAAATAAATGTCTTTCGGAGCAAGTTGATTAAGATCTTAACTTTGTAGTTGCTATGGAGAGATGTAAGCTTATCAGATACATGTTTAGATAGAGACATATCGCTAGAGAAACGCTTCGGGAGAAAGCTTTCGAGGCGTGTGTGCGAGTTTCTGGTGTGGATACTGGCGGGGGATCAGACGCAGAACGGAGTTTATAAATGATATATATCGGAGGGGGGGAATATAACAACATAAATATGATGACAACTAAGTGGGGCGGAACCGAGACAGAGGCGCAGGAGAAGAAGGAGGAGACGTGAGAGTGAGAGTGAGAAGACTAGCGGGGTCCAAGGATTCAAGGGCTTCCAACGACAGACATCATCATCATCATCATGGGAACGGGGGGACTGACTCTAATAATGCGCAGGAACACGGGGTACAGTTGCCTGTGAGTACCACTAATAACTGTACCGAAAACTGTGGTGGGAATTCACAAACTACACGCCGAAACGTAACCAACACCGACAATAACCAGGACCATGACCGGGACCAGGACCAGGACCAGGACCGGGACCAGGAGGAGACTTAGAGTGAGAGAGAGAGCGAGCGATTTGTGGAAGACAGACAAAGAGAGAGATCGCAAATGGATGGTACAACTAGTTTTTGATTTATTACATTTCTCTGGACATTAATTGAATTTGATGCGGCGACAACAAGAACTTTGTCTGTTTTTAGTTTTGAGAAACTTTTATTATTTTTCGTTTTCGGGGGCAATGGCTGGCGAGGGGGGCTCTGAAGGGGCGGAGAGAAACAGAACTGAACTGAAACTGAACTGAACTTTACTGTGTGCTGCTGTTGTACCTTACTGTACGTGCCGGACTGTACTGTGCTGTACTGTACCGAGAGGTCTGAATTGAATTGGATTGAATAGAATCTTGTTTGTTGTTTGCTTTTGGCTTATGTTGTTGTTGTTGTAATTGTTGTTTTTTTGCTTTTTGTTTCCTGTTGTTTTGTGGAGCAGAAAATTCAATTTTGGTCTGGGGTTTTTAACAGAGTTATAAACAATATTTATTGATACGGAGATAGATAGAAATAGAGAGAGAGAGTTTTGTGTGTGAGAGATGTGAGGGCTCGGGCAGGATGGTTTTTAGAACAGTATGCCGATGTCGTTGTATGTTGTTTGCTAATTGCATTGTTGTTATCGTTGTTGGTGTTGTTGTTCTTGTTGTGGAAACTCATTTGAATATGTCAGCTTAATGTTGTTGTGGATGTTGTGTGGGTTGTGAGCTTGGCAGTCTCGCTGTTATTTTTGTTGTTTGGATTTTTACAGAGAACTAAACAATTTGAATGATTGGCGGCGTCTGTACTACACAAAAAATCAAGGGAAATATACGCATATGTAGATATAGAAGGCGGGAAGTGAGAAATATTGATATTTAGAGTGAGACAAGTGGTTATATGTATGTTATTAGTTTTTTTCTGGCTCTCATTAAAGGACTTTAGTTTCGGTTGGACTCTGTCTTGTGTGTAAAAGGGTGGTATTATTCGGTTAATACGTGTTTTTACTCTGGATTTTTGGATACGATTGAATGGATGTGTGTTTGTATGTAAATGGTTTGGTTTTTGGAAGTTGAAATAGTTGAGAGTTGAGGGACTAGTGTAGTTTGAACATACTTCTCCACACACGCTGCCAGCGAGCCCTCTTCAGAACAGAACTTAGAGACACAGAGAGATTGAGCGGAGAGAGTGGAGAGTAGAGAGTGGAGAAAGAGAGCGAGAGAGCGGGGAAGAATAGAAGTTCTAGCCCCCGTTTGTCCTTCTTTCACACGAACTCACACTCGCCTCGCCTCGCCACGCCTTGAACACTCTTCCCAGAGCCGGAGAATACAATAATTCTCGCTCGGGACTTGCGATTTTCTTCTCGCAGATTCTCGGAGATTCCCGGAGACTCGCAGCGGGACTGAGACAGATACAGATGCTGCCCGCAGCAGACCGATAGAGAGACAGAGAGAGGGCGCAGCCACACGCTCTTAACCTGAGAGAAGAGAGTGCAGAAGAAACTAAAAGCAAAACAAAAATACATATTTAAAGTATATTTTACAATTGTTTCGTTAAATTATTATCGTTATCGTTATCGTTATCGGCGATTCGATGGCTGTAAAGTTTGGTTAACACATTAGTTCACTGATCGGGGTCACCATTTGGACTTGAAAAGAGATGATTCTCGAGGGTACGACGAATGGGTAGCGGTATCGGAACGGTATCGGTAATCGGTATCGGTATCGGAATTGTCAGGTTGGGTTAAGAAAAATAAGAAGATCAATACGGTTCACAAATCGTGGAAGGGTCTTCTCTGGACAATAGCTTCTAGGGTCTCCAAGTAGAGAATTTTCGGAGAAAGGTGGGAGGAGGGACTCGTGGACGGTGTCGCAAATAATAATCGGGTGCCATAGAGACGAGCAATGGGATTATCTGGATCTGGATTATCGGCAGAAACACAATATAGAGAAATCGACAGAGAAATATATATATATAGAGTGGTAAATAGAGAGAGTGGGGTCATGTGAACTAAAGAGATATTAAGAGGCAAAACAGAAAGTGAAGACGCGCAATAACCAAAAAAGATAGTTGGACTGGATCGGGGCAAAACCAAAGAGATACACAATTGTTTAGCTGGACATGTGAACATGTGGGGTCGGTTAAGATAGAGACAGAGAGCGAGAGATATAGAGATATAGCTGCAGTGGCTGGCAATAGAGTACACAACACTGTTCACTGATCTTAACAACACGTTAGCCTGGTTTTTTTTTTCTGGTGAGAACACAATCGCGTGTGCATCATCATACATACCTCTTGTGTGGGCACTGCGTAGTTTCCTTGAATGGTGAAGGCCTGTCCATTGGCCAGGATGACGGGGCCGGTCACCTGCGGTTTTGGTCGGTACGGGATGGTAGCACCGCGTGGCGGGGACTGTTGAAAAGATAAAATTAGTCAGTAAGGCAAACTCAAAGCTGTTACTTATTGTAAAAATAAGCAATTTTATAACTTTTTTATAGGCTCAAGGATCCTTTTGACTGTACTTCATTTTTTTTTTTACTGGACTCACCTCCAACATGACAAGACATATCTGGTAGATGCACTGGGTGATCTGCTCGGCACTGCCGCTCAAGGTAACCGCACGCTCTGTAGAGTTGGGCAGCATTTCACTGGCCACCTGGATGGAGCAGCCGGTGGTCTGTCGAATTTCCTTGATCTTTGAGCCACTCTTGCCTGGATTGACCCGGATGCGAACGAATAAATAAATGGCATTAGTGCTGATCCAAGTTTTTAAGAGTTAGTACTTACCAATTAACGATCCACATTGACTGGCGGGCACAATCAATCGAATGGGTATTTGAGTTTTGCCAACTTTGCCTACATCATTGAACTGCGAGCACCACTGAAACGGGTCAGAAGTTAGTAATGTGAACTGGATATAGGAGGGTAGTGCCACATTTGCCACTTGTACCGCACACATACCTCTTCGAACTTCTTTGTAATGAGCGTAAATGCCGAGAAGATTGCATTAGTTGTACCAGACACAGTCACAATGCGCTCCGGGCACGAGCCATCCGAAATGTTGATTTTGGCACCAGACTGCAGAAGAAATCGGGGGATTAGCTAGCAAGAACTTGAACTTTATGGCAAAACTTACCTCTTCACGAAATCTGTTGACAATTTCACCCTTTTTACCAATAATACTACCCACTTCCTGCAAAGACACAAGAGATGGAGAAAGACAGATGAGATAAAATATGTATTCGAGTTGGAAAGCATGTTGTAAAGTAACTTTTAAATGCTCTTAAGATGTATATTCTTTCCTCCCGCCCCGAGGCCATCAACAGTCCGGACATTGAAAACACTTTATGCCAGTGTTTTCCGCCACCGACGCCTGTCAGCGACGAGGCACAAATTTGATTAAATATTAAGTGATATTATGCCGGAGCATACAACACACACACACACCACCCGTCTCCCGTGTGTGTATGTGTGTAACTACTTTTGCATATTTAATTGCCACAAAAAGCAATTCACACTCCCCCTCCTCCCCAGTGGCAACCAGAAAACCCAATCCCAAACTCGAACCCAAACCCATTTCCCTTTCACAGTCTCTCGTCCGCAGTCCAATGTCCGTCTGTCGACGCTGGGACACTGTCGCACGTAATGAAATTTGCGGCCAGCGCGTTTTACGCGTTTTAATTGATTGTAAATATCAGCACTGCCGCAGCCAGTGCTGGGTTCCATCCAACAAAAGCAGGAAAAACTCCTGTCGAGAGGAAATTTCGCATGGCTTCTGCACAGAAATGGTTTTAAATCCCCACAGCCCCGTGGGGTAATCAATACATCAATCATTTTTAATAAGCAAGTTTTCCATCCATCACTGAAATGAAGCTCATTGCTTTTATTTAACTCCAGAAGCATTTATGTAAACAAATAATAGCTGATGCATTTAAAAATAACGAAGAAATAAAAGGAAACCAATAAAAACATTTAAAGGGAAACTGTAAAAATATAATTATATTTTTTAGGTGTATAAAGTTATTCATAACGTAAAATGTAGTAGAATTTGTAGCTAAAAATTCTCAAGTACCAAGTATCAGATCAGGGAAATTAGCTTCTTGGCTGGTTATTTAATTATATTTTTAAAAGAATGTTGCTGTCTTGTGTAAAACAGTCGCTTCTTGATTTATTCATGTTAAATCAGCCGGCAAAGACCCCAAGTCAGCCATAAAACCCTCCTATTTCTTGAAATATTCATAAATTTATTTATAATAAAGCGGAATATAGTCTTTAAATGAGTTATATTATATTCGAGCATTTAAAATATATATATATACATCACTTAAAGATATCAGTATTGATGTTAATTTATTAAGAAATAAATTGTTTACCTTTATTTTATAAAGTCTCTCTCGATAATTTCCATTTAAAATGGTTTCTCTACTCCCATTTGGGACTCCGAAACATTTTATTTGGCCATGCTAAAATGTTGCCACTTGCAGCCATTCAATTTGTTGGCCATAAACCATAGTGAACAACCTTCACAAATCCAAAGTGCAGCAATCCATTGTGACGATGGGGAGGTGTGGGCCCGAAAACGGTCGAAGGAAGAGCGCACCCAAAACCCAACAAATATATATATCTTTTGGGGCGGCGGCGGCGACAACGGGCAGTTTGCCAGACTAAATGCAAACTGGGCAAAACAATGTCTGTGCGAGAGAGAGGGGGGAAATCTGTGGTGTCCTCCGCCCCTCCTTGGCATTATCCGAATTTTTATGCGCCGTTTGCATCTTGGCCACTCTTTGGGTAGAATATTTATGCCCCCCCATCGACACACAACAACTACTTGAATTTATTATTCGCAGGCATAGATATTTATTGTACACAAATGTCAGACCGAATTGGCATAATTATTGGCGTAATTATCGTTGGACGCCAGCGACCCGAACTCAGATGCGTTTTTACGCCTGTCTGCCTACTCGGCGGCCTGTGTGTAATTTATGGGACAAGTTTCGTGCCTGTAAAGTGTATCTGCGTATCTCAGTATCGCTGTATTTGTATCTATATCAACATCTAAGTGCGCTATGGCGGCCTAGGAGTCCCTCATAACCATTCACATTGATGGCTGCTCATCAGCGCCTCAGCAACGGTCTCGGGGCCCCATCATCATCATTAATAATGTGGCCAAAAGCCGCGCTCTCCCGCCCGCACCGCACCGCACCGCACCGCTTTCCATTCAATTATCCCCTTGTGTGATTGCAAGCCAGTTCCGCTCAGAAGTTTGCGCAATTTGCATAAATCGGATCTGCCGGACATCACTGGACACCCGTTGCTCCCCCTGCTGCCCTCTCTACTGCCTCGTCCATGAATAGGGGCGAAATTTCGGGACTTTCACTTGATTGCATCGATTCCTCACCCATTTTGACCCTCGACGAGTCTGCTCCTCCTCTATAATCCATCCCCTTCAGCTGTTCGCTGTTCTCCCTCACAGCCGGCAATTAAATTCCCAGCATTCCGGCGTACAACAATGAACACAAAACGCATTTGGCATTTTCGCATTTTCCGATTTTCACATGCGTGCGATTTTCGTATGCAAAAATCACTTTGCGGTCGAGCCGGCACATTCTCCCCTGATCTCTCTCTCTGTGTGTGTGTTTGTTGAATGTTTTTGTTTTTGGCCCTCAGTTTACATCCCAATTCGGATAGAATTGAATGGCATAGGTTGGAATAGGATTGAATTGCTTCCCTTTATTTTATGTAAAATATGCATAGGAAAAGTTGACATGCAGCAGAGGCAGGCAGCGCTGTGCTGCTCTTTCAGAATGCAAGCAACACTTCCCCATCTGTGGTCGGGGAGGAATATAAGGTTTTTGCACCCTTTCATTGAATTTGTTGTTGTTTTTCAGCTGGGGATTATGACAAAATCTGTTGGTTGCCAGTTAACATTGAGGCTTTTTCAGAGAACTACGCGTAAATGTAAGGCTTAAATAACGGAGTTACAAATGTGAGAGGATTTGTGACGGAAAGGATTGCTTGATTTACCTTTTACATGTAATAATTTTATCATCAAAACTGTATTTAAAACTAAAAAGGGAATTGTAAATAATATAGAAACTTGGTAAGCTTATTTTTATTTTAATATAATTCAGAAATATTCAGTAGAAGCAAAGGCAAAGATGACTTTCCGGCAACCTTACCATCTCTATAATTTAACACCTTCTTTGTTTGTTTTAATCCCTATATATAGAGCAATCTTCCCATTTGCAGAGTTATATTTTCAAGTACTGTATGATAACTCTCTAATGCCTTTTGCACATCTTTTGTATTTTCCCACACAATCTCCGGCCAAGCGCAAACATTTTTTGGCTAGTTCCATTTATCACCATAAGATGGAACATGGAAACATGGACTGCTCCAAAGATTATGACAAATAACAATGGCCATTGGAGACACGAGAGGGAAGCAAAGCACAGACAATAACAGAAAACGCATTAAAGTTGAAGTCCAAAGAATGGACAACGCTAATTGTGGGGCACAATAAAGACTCAAGCTGAGGCTGAATCTAAGTTTCATTGCGTTGAGGCAAGTTGGGGGAATAAAAAAAAAATGAGAGGTTTTGATGTTAGTGGAGCAGCAGACAGTAAAGACGGTGAAAAGAGAAAAGAAAACAAACTTGGCTTTTAGCTTAGACAACAACCTTTTCCCCTTTTCAGCTCTTTGTGAATTTTGGTTTTTTAAGTGCGAGAGTCGGCGTTGAAAATTTGTACAAAAATAAATAAATTGCAGATACAAAAGAAAACAACAGCAGCAGCAGCAGTAAGCAGCAGCAGCAGCAGCAGCAGCAGCAGCAACCAACAAGCAACGGCCACAGCAACATCAGCGGCAAACAATCTCTGACAGCAATTGCAAAACCGTGAGAACCATTTATGGGAGCTGTTGGCATGGCAAAGGAAAAATGCAAGAAAAACTTGCAACAAATGTTGGAAAATGCAATGTGACAAAGGGGTCCGGCCAGGGGAACGGGGAGGGAAGGTAGAAACATACGTGCACATATGGCCTGCTGTGGCACACATGTGCTGCTTCCCCCCTCTTTCTCTCTCCTACACCTCTTTACAATAAATCATGCAACGCATTTGTCGCCCTGCAACGTATTTTTTCTCCTCTTTTTTTTTGGGGGGGGGGAATTGCAGCATGTTGTTGCTGTTTCTGGCAGGCAAAACGCAAAAAAAAAAAAAAAAAAATTGTGTACAATTAAATTATTTACAATTTGCCAGGGCCAGATGCAGGGACCAGGACCATGCCTGGCCACGCAGCAAGTGGCAAATTTTTAATTTGATTAAATAACGAAAACAACGCACGGACGAATGAGAAATGTCTCCTGCAGGCAAAATGGGTGGGAAAATACAGGAGCTGCTAGTTCAAGTTAAAAGTTTAAATATTTGAAAGCAGAGAGATAATAAATAAATACTTTAATATCAACAAGAAAGAAAAAACGAGAGAAATATAGAACAAAATGTGTTATTCTATCTTAAAAGATACATATTTTGAGTCTCCATTCTTGGTAACAATTATATAAAACATATATTTATGTAAACTCTGATATTGAAATAGATTTTTATGTACAAAGTGATTAAAAGAACATTTCCCTTATCTAATAGCATTCTTTAAGAACCCTAAACGGATATCATAAAGATTACACAACTATATGCTCAGTCTCTTCGAAAAAGAAAAAAAGTTAATTAAAATTAGACAAGTGCTCGGGAAATGTGGCAGACTGCGATGAAAATTCGCATAAAGGTGCCGTCGTCGTCGACGTCGTGCAATTTCACTAATTAAAAATGCATGATTCAAAAATAAGAACAACAACTGCAAATGTCTATGTCTACCGACGGATTGCCCTGGCAATTCTAAACGCGAGAGAGCAACCCACATTTTCGTTTCTTTTCTATGCAATTTGCGGATGGCTGCCAAGAAATAAAAAGTTGAACAGAAAAACAGCAAAAACACAAAAGCCCAAAGCCCAAGGGGGCAGCAAAACAAAAGAAAAAGGTGTTTAGCTTTTGTTTCTTCGTATCTATTTTTTTTTTCCACACTCTGTCGCTCGATTGCATGGCAAAAGTTGTTGTTGCTTATTTTCCTTGCGTTTCCCGTTTTCAGTTTTTCATAAATTAATTAACTGCATCACGACTTTGGACGCGACTGCAACTGCAACTGTGACTCTGACTCTGACTCAGACCCAGAGACCGACTGTGACTTTCCGCATGAAACTAATAATAAGCCAAAGTTAATTAGAGACGCAGCAAAAATATCAAAAATACTCGAATAACAATGGCAACTCTGGCGGTGTGCTAATGGCCTTGCTCTACTCCCAGCCAAAGGGCGCCACACGATTGCTTTCTGGCTTCCAGTAATTGCTTCTTTGTCTATAAGGTCTGATATATGTATCTACCTCTGCTAATAAGCATTTATTCCATTTGCTCATTAATAAATAATTGCCTTTATGGGCGGCTTTTGCGTGATTTATGCGATGAGGAGATGGATAAATTATGAAGCTTTAAATTGAGTTAATGAAATTGGGCGTAAAAAGAGAGGTAGAACAAGTTTTAAAATTTAATTTTAATGACTTTCTTGTGGTTTAATTTATTTAAATTATTTTAGACTTAATCTCGTGATTTCATTAGCTCTCTTTATATATTAATCTCCAACCTATCCCAACTCTTAATCTGTCTCAACCTACTACAAACTCATACCCCTTTTTTTTAGCAACAATTAAACAAATATCAGACGAATGTCCGAGAGACTCGTGTTCGATTCAATTTAATGCCAACTCAGTTGACATTATATCGCTGTTTATTTGCGGCTGTCGGTGATTTTTTTCTCTTTCTGCCTTTTTCGCCACTTGATTTGCATTGCGCTTCAAATTTATTCACATCTGCGCGGCAGTTGAAAAAATCGCATAAATCATGCTAATCTATAACTATCGATCAAGAGACAGCCTTAGTCTGTCGGCGCCGCACAAAAGTGTCTTGGGAATTTATTGCCCGAGTCCTTGTGTTTGCTAGCAGAGAGAGGGAAAAAAAAGAAAAGAAAATCACAGAAAATGTGCAGAATTTACATTTAAAAAATATTTATTCCCTCACATACGTCTCTCTCGCAGTGCTTTATATTGCGTAAAAGTCAAAAAGTGCGCAATTATTCATGAGATCTACGGAGATCGGTGAAGGGAGATGTCTTGGCTCGACCAGGTAGCCCGGATTTTCTCACTCTCTGCTGCCCGCCCCCCCTGGCCAGCTGTTTTGGCTTTAATTCGCTTTCTTTGTCTGGCTGGGATCTGCTGTTTCTGCCATAAATTGTCGCGTCTAAACACATTTTTGGCCTTTTTGCCAATTTTCAGCTACACATCGTGTAAAGTGCCCCCCATTGCACTGGTCGTCGCACTGTCGCCTTATCTGCACCTGTCGCTGCCTTTCAATTGCA
>VNJS01012341.1:0-13400 GCA_008042575.1 Drosophila watanabei | reverse complement strand
GAGCAAGCATGCAGAGGGGAGGGTGGGGGTGCTCGGCCAAGATGCGTCTCGTGGATGGGAAACCAAGCACAAGTCGCAAGCCGGAGCCATGAAGTGGGAAGAAGAAGAGGGAACGGGGATTCGGAGGCAAGAAAGAATACGCACGGGGAGTTTTAGGTATGTGTGTGTAGTTTTATTAAATAAAGAGCGGGGCCCTGGCTGCTGCCCTCACAGTGGATATATATATGTATATTCTTACGTGAAATCCCTTCGGCACGCGGGCCGGGGCTGCTCGAGGCAGCAGGTGCGCGTGGCGAGAAGAGGTGGCGGGGCACGCGAGCTGCGGCTCGGTGCAGAGGGAGCGGCGGGCACGTGCGTGTGCGTGTGCGCGGGTGTGGGCACGGGTGTGCGTGTGCGCGGGCACGGCGCAAGTGTGTGTGTGCGCGGCCGTGGGCACAGGTGTGTGTGTGCGTGGGCGTGGGCGCATGTGCGTGTGCCCAGGTGCGGATGTGCGGGCGATCGCGTCGCGATGTGGCACTGGGTACGGCGGATGGCAGCGCGTGTGTACGTGTGGGCGTGCGGCCCGAGAAGTCTCACCGCGTGGCTGCGTGGACTTCGATGCTGCGGCGGAGCGATCGCAAGAACACGTCTTTACTCGGCGAGGCGTCAGAACGGAAGAGTAAGAGTGAAAATATCAGAGATCGCACTTTGGTGACGCGTGGCGTTCACTGAACTAGTTCGCCGCTATCGATTGGCCTATCGATCGCGGCCGCACAAGTGCGATAACGTATTTGGGGGGTTCTTCTCGTGGTTCGCGTCTTGGCTTAAATAATAATAGCTAGTTTTAATTAGGGTTTTCTTCAGGTTTTTCTATTAAGATTCAAAAATAACAGGGGGACTCCGTGTCCTAACTTAGCTTAGATATATAACAAGGAATATAATATGCGAAGTCTTAATAATAATAATAACTGAGTTACTCCGACGGCTGCTCGGCACGAAAATTTGTACGCCCTCCATTTTAGGGCGTTACAGCACAAAGGAAGCCATCAACACAATGGTTAAAAATTGTGAGCATGGCCGCCTTAAAACAATATTGGAAGCTGACAATTTCTAAACCATAAATGAAGCCGCCACTAAGTACATACAATGTAGTACTGAAATGACGGGCAATGCTAACTCAATATTGTATGCCCACAGAGGAAACAGCTATCGCGGTAGGGGTAGTAACCGAGGTAACTACCGAAACAATGGCTATAACCAAAATAACGGGTACAACTGAAACTATAATAATCAAAACACCTATTATTATAAAGGAAACAACCACTGGGGGGAAGCAATAACAACAACAAAAATCGCAATAATAATGGTAGAGTAGCCCAGACCGCTTCGGAAACTGCCAAGCACCTTTAGATACACAGCAGTAGAAAACATTAAAATTCACACCATCAATCGCAGTCAAAGCACATTCGGCACAGCAGGAAAAGAATTAGTTTTCTACTAGACACAGCTGCGGAAATATCCATATTAAAGGAAAATTCCGGCATTTTCCAAAACATCCAAAATAAACATATAATTAACATACAGGAAATAAGCCAGGAGGTTACCAAATCAAAAGGATTAACCTCCATTGAAATGCAAACTTCTAAATATATAATCCCACACGATTTCCATATAGTAAATGTACAATTCGCTATGCCTTGTGATGGAATACAAGGAATCGACTTTATTATTTATTTTACAACTGTCAATTAGATTTCAAGCCGTTTGAAGACTTATGAAGGCTTATAATTACCAACAGTTCTGGCAACACCTCCATAATTCTGCCAACAAGATCACAAGTCGACCGAAAAATTTAAATAAACTCAGAAGAAGACAGTGTATTAATTCCGAATCAAGAAATCCGGCATGGTATTTATATTGCATACGCATCAAGATCTTTTACAAAAGGTGAAAGCAACAAGAGCACAACAGAACAAGAGCCAGCAGCTATTCATTGGGCAATAACACATTTCAGAAGATATATTTATGGTAGACATTTCATCGTCAAAACAGATCACAGAGCACTTACCTACCTATTTTCAATGGTAAACCCCAGTTCCAAACTTACACGAATGAGGGTTGAATTAGAGGAATATAATTTTACAGTAGAGTATCTAAAGGGTAAAGATAATTAGGTAGCTGATGCGTTATCAAGAATAACCATCAAAGAACTACAAAATATTACTGGATGTATAAATAAAGTCACTACAAATTATACAATTAGACAAAAATCCTGCGCAGGATACAAATAAATAGAATTGCCAAAGCAATCTATAGAAAAAGCTTCAAAGCCCCGGACAACGGGTAATGCACTGTCGCTTGCTCCGTTCGTGGTAATGCATTGTCTAGCTAAGGCTTCGGTTCAATTCATCCTGCTCAAAAAGCCGGAGGTAATGAACCACTAGCCATGGTTGGAGGTGCCTTGGCGGCAGGCATTAAATGCAAGTGGGTGGTACCCCTGAAATAAACCACACTGGAGGGACTGAAGGATGAAACCGGGGCTGGGATGTCAACCCAAACGTCGGTGAAAGGCGTAACTGATACCACCGGCGGGCACGGAGGGGAGCAATCCTCTCTGCGTGTCGCCAGCGGTCACACCTCTAGCTTGACGGGTGCAGGTCAGGTAGTTGTAATGCTACTGCCACCACCACTACTCAGAGCAAGCTTTGCCGCACGGGTGCCGTCATCGATACAGACTCGGACCTGGAGAGCGTGCAGCTCTCGAAAGAGGAGGAAGAGAGTCCAAACCAGGCACCAGCTACCCGCGCAGGGACGGGCCGAAACGGTCAAGCGAGGGGATGAAGGCCAAGGCGAGGTATAAGGCGGCTCTTGAGATCCAGACCGGCTTCGGAGCAAAGCAACCCTCTCCGTAGGGGAGAAGAAAAAGCTTGCCTGGGCTGAGCAAAGGATCGAAGAGGGCCGTCTTCACTACGCCGCCAACAAGGTGGAGGAGATGCTTGCCAGCAAGAGGCAGCGCTCCGCTGAGAGTGCCTCTAGAAGTGCACCGGCGAGCAAGCGGCCCAAGCAAGCAGTCCTCACACCCAGCGCGAAGAAGCCCCTCAAGAAGCAGCTGAAGGCTAGTGAGGTGATCAATCGACATCTGATCGTGGCACTCATTGACCGCAGCGACGAAAATGGCAAGATGTCAGAGGTGCGGTGGAAAACTGTCCACACGCGAAGCGTGTCGAAGCGCTGTTTACGCGGATGGAGGATGACTCCAAGGGCCCCATGCCAACAATCGATGGTGCGGGGTGGCTGAATGGGGTCAGAATCCTGAAGTGTATGGACGACCAGACTCGGAAGTGGCTGACGCAAACGGTCAGCCATATGAAAGCACCGTGGGAGGGGGCCCAACTGGAGGTGGTCAGGGAATTAATCCCATCCATACCGAAGGCGAATATACTCTTCCCCATTGCTATTCAAGGCGATCGGGCGCTTAAGCTTCTACAGCGACAAAGCCCCGACATACCGACCGCAGACTGGAAGGTAATGCATGTCGCGAGCCCACTGCCCAAAGAGGGGGGCCAATGTGCAGTCCTCCAGACTAATAAGGAGGCGGAGGACATCTTATATCCCAGATACGGGAAGTTGGTGTGGGTATGGGTAGCATCTACCCTTGTCTCAAAAAACGCCACACCGGGGATAAAGGTGCGCACACCCTGCAGGCAGGCGCGGTGGATCAGGACTTAGGTCTGGACACCATCATCGACGCCGCCCAGGAAATGACGCTGGACGAAACCCTCAAGGAGGAGTTCGGTGATCTGATAGTTGTAGTCAACCCGTCGGAAGGTGAGCAAGGTACCCGTACCCATAAAAGTAAGGCCGCCCCGGTGGAGCTCCTCATAGCCATAGAGCAAGAGTCCGCCGACATAGCTTTGGTCCAAGGGCCATGGATTGCCTCGGGTAATGCCGTTGCCGGACTAAAGTCTAATTTAAGACTAATTACAACCTCTTCTACTCACCATCGGTAAGCAGGAATAGAACCGCCGTACTTGTGCGGAAGGGTCTACACGCTAACCTTATGTCTTATTACAGCTCTGACGACCTGACTGTGGTGATGCTGGAGAGCGGAAAGAAGCGCCTCCTGGCAGCTTCTTGCTACATGGCACACGACAGCACGGCCCCACTGGAGCAGCTCCGGAGCCTGGTTGAAGCCAGTCTGAAAGACCAGCAACTGCTCGTGGGTGCAGACGCCAACGCACACCACAGCGTGTGGGGGATACCCCGATATAAACGACAGACTTAGACTTCTATCTTTCTACTAACCTAAGTATAGCAAACGTGGGGGAGGAACATACCTTTGTAGGCCCCACCTCGTCCAACGTGCTAGACTTAACAATCATAAAGGGACAGGGTACTATGGTATCAGAATGGAGAGTCCTTGAGAGACCATCCTTCTCAGATCATAAGTACATACAGTTTCAGTATGAATTCGAACACTCTCCAAAATTAACCGTTTTTAAGAACCCCCGGGACACAAAAACTGGGGAAAGTTCAAAAAAGCAATCACGGCAAGGCTTGCCACTTCTCCAGGCACAGTAGAATCTGCGGAGGACATAGAAAAGTCCCTAGAGACCCTCTCCAAGGAGCTACTAGACGCGTATGAAGCATCATGCCCGACATCAGATATGAGGAAACGGACCAAGCCACCATGGTGGAACAGGGACCTTTCACTCCGACGTAATAACCTCAAGAAATTCTTCCAAATCGAAAAGACGGCGAAATATGAGATAATCAATGAGGAATACAAAGCCCTACTTAGGGACTACAAGAAGGAAATACGCAAGGCGCAGAGAAACTCCTGGAGAAACTTCTGCTCCAATATAGAGACTGCCCCAGAAACGGCCAGACTCAGGAAGCTGCTATCGAAGCAGCCAACTATACAAAGTCAGCTGAAACGCGATAATGGACAGTGGACTGAGGGCAGCGAAGAGGCCCTAACACCTCCCACCTAATCACCTCCCAGGATGCAATGAGGTACCCGATGCCAATAAGCATCAGGACCTAACAACTGGAGCAGAGCATCTCTATACATCAGGAACGATGTGGGATGACTACTGTCGACCAACCAGCACGCCTACACGAAGGGGAAATCGGTGGAGACGGCACATCATTCACTAGTAGCCAACATTGAGAGAGCCTTACACAACAAGGAAAATGCTCTCGGAGTGTTTGTGGACATATCCGGAGCATTTAACAATGTTAGTACAAACGCAATAATGGATCGCCTAGAAGCGAACAACACGCCACCCGCCATTATCTCGTGGATAAGAAATCTTCTGAGCTGCAGACGGGTACATTCCGAATGGGGCACCGCCTCCATGGTGAGAGGAGCGCACAGGGGCACGCCGCAAGGTGGAGTCCTATCACCTCTCCTATGGAATCTGGTGGTAGACGACCTCATTAAGAGATTCGAAAGGAAAGCACCAAAGATAAAAGCCTCTGCGGATGACAAACTAGACAGAAAGCTGGCATGGAATCCAATGTAATGGAGAGGGTGAAAAAGGCCACCATAGCGCTATACGCATCTAAGAAGACGCTTGGCAGCACATCAGGCCTTTCGCCCGCTCTAATGCACTGGGTCTACATATCGGTGGTACGTCCGACACTGCTGTATGGAGTCCTAGTGTGGTGGCAAGCCATAGAGAAGAAGTCCTACTACAAGCTTATGGAGAGAACCCAGGGGCGCTGAGGTCAACCCCCACAAAAGCACTCGAGACAATAATCGGAATTGATCCCCTAGATATCCATGCGCAACTGATAGCAGGAAAAGTGGCACAACGCCTGGTTGTATCAAGTAATATGTAGCTACAAGGATTTGGGCACAGTTCAATTGGCCGAGACATGAGCAGTACATCTGACTACATGATACCAAGAACGTGCCCAGATGTAAAAACAAAACAAAATCCCATTCATGGGATCTTATGACTGGAAAACAGGTCAGGACCATGCTCAACACCTTAATATTTACACCGACGGCTCCAAGATGGAAGGAGGAGTTGGAGCGGGCATATACTGCACGGACCCTGAAATGAGGCTGTCTTATAAGCTACCAAGTCAATGCAGCATATTCCAGGCGGAAGTATTCGCCATCGGCAAAGCGGCAGAGCTTGCGCAGAGCATAAACCGTCCATTTGTTCGTAGACAGTCAAGCGGCGATAAGATTCATGCAATCGTCAATGGTCAGTTCCAAAAGAGCGCAAAGATAAACTCAGATACTACGTGCTGCATCTTCCACGGAAAGATTGCAGACTGTTAGTAGGAATCCTCACAGGTCACAGTGCCTCACCGCGACACATGCCGTCAAGCGGGACATCACCAAAAACGCCAACTGCCGGAAATGCGATGAATTTGGGGCAACCGAAACCCTGAAGCATCTCATTTGCAAATGTCCGGCTCTAACAAGGTCAAGAGTACGACACCTAGGCGCTCCGTCTCTGGCGTTACTGGAAGATGCCTCCAAGAGAAAGCCAGCCGAACTACTTGCCTTTGCTAAGGCCACCTCGATCCTCAAGGACTTTGAAACCCGCAGTAACAATTCATAGGTCCACCCCAGAACAACCCGGGCAACTAAGGGCCATACTGGTCTATGCTTAGCCCCCCGAGGGGCGGCCCTACATAACCTAACCTAACGGTCCAATGAAGACGTTCATTACGGACATGGGAACGGAATATAAAAATTCGATAATTGAAGATTTATGCAAGAGTTTTAATATTAAAAACATAACTTCAACTGCACACCACCACCAGACTGTAGGTAACGTGGAACGAAGCCACAGAACACTCAACGAGTTTATTTGTGCATACATTTCACTTGACAAAACAGATTGGAATGTATTGCTACAATACTTTGTTTATTGTTTTAACTCGACCCCATCTATGGCACATCACTATTGTCCATATGAGCTAGTCTTTGGTACATCTTCAAATTTGCCAAAACATTTCAATAGCATAGATAGAATTGAACCCCTATATAATATTGAACATTACGCTAAAGAATCAAAATTTAGATTAGAACAAGTTGTGACGATCTGTCGTTGGTCGGGCGGCTCAGATATGGCCAGAATCTGTCGCAGGTATTTGTTTATGTCAGGTGCAGCTGCTAGAGGAAATTCCCGACCCGGTCCCAGAGTAAAGGTCAAGGAATTTACTAAGTTATTAGTTAAAGAGTACGTTCATTCAAATTTAGCTTTACGAGTAGGTGGAAACTGGATAGCGGCCTCGTTCGTTCTGCTTCCTCCGTCAGGATCTGCGTGCTGGGCTCCCATTCCGGTGTCCTGGGGATGCGTGTTGCCTCTCAAAACCACGGTGCAGGTTGCGGAGTGTCCGCCTTGAGCCGATCGCTGTCTGCTGCTAAGAGCGATAAGAAATTATCTCGGGAGCCTCTCAGTCGACCGCGAGAGTGAGAGAAAATATCTCGGGAACCTTTTTCTTCGACCGCGAGAGTGAGAGAAAATATCTCGGGAACCTTTCAGTCGCCCGCGTGAGTGAGAGAAAATATCTCGGGAGCCTTTTTCTTCGACCGCGAGAGTGAGAGAAAATATCTCGGGAACCTTTCAGTCGACCGCGAGAGCGAGAAGAAACTATCTCGGGAACCTTTCAGTCGACCGCGAGAGGGAACTACTAGGAGAGCTAACTACTATGCATTAGCCAACCAGATCAGAAGATCCGCTGCGGACTACTGGGATGCTTGCTACTAGGTCGGCTTACCTCACCCGATCGCTGTCGGCTGCTAAGTCACAATACAAGGGCTGCGGCTCGCCTTATATAGGGATCTGGCGGGTTTTAGTGTGCCTGTCCGCATATCTGGCTTTAGCCCCTTTCGCTCCTGTCCCTAGCGCCTTCTTCCTGCAGTGTGCCCGTTTGTGCGCGCGCTTGGGGCGCGTGCGCCATTCCTTTGAATTCAAACTTTTGGCATTTGTTCTTTCTGCGCTTGTTTTCTCTGCTTTTGTTTTCCCTGCTTTGTTTTCTTTCTCATTCTCTTTATTTCTTCTTGCTTGTTTACAGCTTTCTTCTTATTCCAAACTTATCTATTTTGCATTCATGTTTTCTCTTCTTCTTACGGCTAGCTTATTATTTATAACTATTCTTTGCTTTCCATTCTTCGTGTTCCTCTTCTTCTTCTTGATATTTTGTTATGTGCGCGGTCACGCGTCACTATCCCCCTCGTTTCGGAATTGGCATGCAGCTTTACGGACACGAAGTTTCCCCGATTCGACTTTACCCGCCGGGCCGCTGTTCCGTCCTTCACCAAGAAGCGTAGCTGCTTGCCGAACTTCTAGCCCCCGAATTTCCCGCGGATCTCCTCTCTTGCCGCCTGTCACAGGATCGCTCCAGCTGGCATTCTCCATCCCTCGTCGCCTGATCCATCCATGTGCAGCTCGATGATATCGCGGTCCGGTGATCCAGCCGCCCGTGCTGCTTCTTCCCTGGCCTGGTCCGCGTCTCTGGATGTGTTGGCCGTGGGTACGCTCGGCTGTCGCGGTGAGCCCGTTGGTGCCTGCTCTTGCGATCTTTGCCCCTTCGCTTCCCCCCTGGCCTGGTGTGTAGTGTAGTGTGTAGTGTGGACTTATGTGTTATGTGCAGTGTTGGGTTGTGTGGTGTTGGTTTGTGTGTTAGGTGTAGTGTTGGTTTACGTGTTACGACGTAATTATATTGTGTTTTGCAATGTCTAACGTTACGGATTCTTTCGTGATCTTCGTGATCGAGAAATTTAAGAGTTTCCATGGTCCGTCGTACTTGGGTGCCAGTTTCGCGTTAGATTTCTCCGCTGCGTTCGATAGCTGGTGTGTTTTGCACCACACTAGATCTCCAATGTTCGGCCTCCACTCTCGTTACCGCAAGTCGTAGTGTAATTTCGGCTGCCTGCTCCATATGCGTTGTTGCCTCCGCCCTCATGTTTTTAAGCCGTTTCCATCGGTCTTCCATTGTTTCTTCTTGCAGCCCGGAACCTTCCGTTACCCTATCGAACATGGTCCTCGGAGCTCTCGTCCAAATACTAACTGTGCTGGGCTATATTTTGTCGACTCTGACGCGCTGCTATTATATGCCAGCATTAGTTCTGGGATATGCTCGTCCCAGCTTGTCTGATCTTCGCCCGAAATCTGTGCAATCATCGTTTTTATAGTTCGATTGGTTCGTTCCGTCGGGTTTTTCTGAGGCGTGTAGGGTACCGTTAACTGGTGTTTTATTTCCCATCGTTCCATTGCCGCCCTTGTCTTGCCCCCGGTAAACTGGACTTCGTTATCTGATATCAGGACTTTCGGAGCGCCAACCCTCGCAATTACTCGTTATCTGAATACCCGTAAGAACGAATCCGCCGTCGCCTGTCGGATCGCTGCCAATTCAACCCATTTGGAGAACTTGTCGACCATAACCAGCAACGTGGTGTTTCCGTGCTTCGTTCTCGGCAACGGTCCCACGAAGTCCACGCACATTGTCTCCCAGGGAGCTTTCGCAACTTTGGTCAGCATCTTTCCCGCTGCCTTTTGCTGCGATTCTTTGTATTGTTGGCAACAACTGCACTCCTTAACAAATTTCTTTACGTCCTTCGTTAATCTGGGCCGGAAGTACCGATGTCTCACTCGTCTAAGCGTTTTAAATGTCCCTAGATGTCCTGCTTTTTCCGTGTCGTGATTTTCCCGTAGCACTTGTTGTATCTGATTTATCGCTACGCACAACTTCAACGGTTGCCGGTCGCTCGTGTTCCCGCACAGTTTGCATAGCCTTCCGCCGTCTATTCGGTATTCCTGGTCGTCCGTATTTTTTCCGACTTCTCAGAGTTTCTGCTCCAACCAATCAGCGGTGCTATTCATCGTCCTTAGATCCGGCTGTGGTGCTCTCGATAGTGCATCTGCCACGGCGTTTAGCTTTCCTTTCCGGTACTGGACGTCAAACTCAAATGGGACCTTTCACTCCGACGCAATAAACTTAAGGAAATCTTCAAAATCACCAAGATGGCGAAGGATGAGATTATCAATGAGGAATACAAAGCCATACTTAGGGACTACAAGAAGAAAATACGCAAGGTGCAGAGAAACTCTTGGAGAAACTTCTGCTCCAATATAGAGACTGCCCCAGAAACGGCTAGACTCAGGAAGCTGCTATCGAAGCAGCCAACCTTACAGAGTCAGCTGAAACGCGATAATGGACAGTGGACTGAAGGCAGCGAAGAGGCCCTAACAGCACTAATGCAAGTTTACTTCCCAGGATGCACTGAGGTACCCGATGCCAATAAGCTGGGCCATAGACTCCTTTACGGGGATAAAAGCACCTGGACTAGATGGCATATTCCCAGCCATGCTACAGGTGACCAAAGAAGTGATCACCCCATGGCTACACTCTATATACACAGCATACCTAAGAACGTGCTATATCCAATGAAGAACCTCTCGGATTGTCTTCCTACCCAAAGCAGGAAAGTGCAGCCATGTAAGTCCCAAGGATTACAGACCGATAAGCCTCACCTCTTTTCTACTCAAGACACTAGAAAAGCTGCTGGACCTATATATCAGGAGCGATGT
Source organism: Drosophila watanabei (assembly GCA_008042575.1). Classification (NCBI taxonomy): domain Eukaryota; kingdom Metazoa; phylum Arthropoda; class Insecta; order Diptera; family Drosophilidae; genus Drosophila; species Drosophila watanabei. Next base: position 2,859 of record VNJS01012341.1, on the reverse strand, counting down.
GTGAAGACTACTGTCGACCAAGTCGCATCCCTACTTGAAGGGGAAATCGGTGGAGACGGCACTACATTTACTTCTGAGCTGCAGATGGGTACATTCCGATTGGGGCATGCCTCCATGGTGAGAGGAGCGCACAGGGGCACGCCGCAAGGTGGAGTCCTATCACCTCTCCTATGGAATCTGGTGGTAGACGACCTCATCAAGAGATTCGAAAGGAAAGCACCAAAGATAACAGCATATGCGGATAACATAGGCATAATTATCATGGGAGTATGTCTATCGACCCTCAGCTCGATCATGGAATCAACGCTCAGGGAGATATGTGAGTGGGCGGACAAGGTAGGGCTCAATATTAACGCCGACAAGACGGACCTCATTCTTTTTACAAAGAGATACAAGGTACCGCGATGGATCTCCCCAAAAACTAACACCATTAGGCTGACCCCGAAAACACAGGGTGAAAGGGTGAAAAAGGCCACCATAGCGCTATACGCATCTAAGAAGATGCTTATCAGCAGATGGGGCCTTTCGCCCGCTCTAATGCACTGGGTCTACATGTCGGTGGTGCGTCCGACACTGCTGTATGAAGTCCTAGTGTAGTGGCAAGCCATAGAGCAGAAGACCTACTACAAGCTTATGGAGAGAACCCAGAGAACCCAATAATCGGAATTGATCCCCTAGATATCCATGCGCAACTGACAGCAGGAAAAGCGGCACAATGCCTGGATGTATCAGGTAATATGTCGCTACAAGGATTTTATGCAATCGTCAACGGTCAGTTCCAAAAGTGTACTGGCAAGCAGGGAGGCACTAGATATTCTGAGCACGACTAAGTCAGTGAGGATCTACTGGGTTCCTAGTCACCAGGGCATCGATGGTAACGAAGCCGCGGACGAACTTGCAAAGGAAGGCGTCGGACTGGCGAGTGAAAGAACAGAAAACGTTCCGGTCTCCCATCAAGGATCCTATCAAGGATCATGTGCAAAAGAGCGCAAAGATAAACTCAGTTACTACGTGCTGCATCTTCCACGGAAAGATTGCAGACTGTTAGTAGGAATCCTCACAAGTCACAGTGCCTCACCGCGACACATGCCGTCAAGCGGGGCATCACCGAAAACGCCAACTGCCGGAAATGCGATGAATTTGGGGCAACCGAAACCCTGGAGCATCTCATTTGCAAATGTCCGGCTCTAACAAGGTCAAGAGTACGACACCTAGGCGCTCCGTCTCTGGCGTCACTGGAAGATGCCTCCAAGAGAATGCCAGGCGAACTACTTGCCTTTGCTAAAGCCACCTCGATCCTCAAGGACTTTGAAACCCACAGTAACAATTCATAGGTCCACCCCAGAACAACCCGGGCAACTAAGGTCCATACTGGCCTATGCTTGCCCCCCCCGAGGGCCGCCCGATTAACCAACCTAACCTAACGGTCCAATAAAGACGATCATTACGGACATGGGAACGTAATATAAAAATTCGATAATTGAAGATTTATGCAAGAATTTTAATATTAAAAACATAACTTCAACTGCACACCACCACCAGACTGTAGGTAACGTGGAACGAAGCCACAGAACACTCAACGAGTTTATTTGTGCATACTGTGCTGGAGTGGGCGGAATTGGAGCCAAATGTGGTCAGCCGGCGTCGTCAGCGGCCGATGGGATCTTCTAGTTGTTATGGCCGGTGCAGCTGGAAGGTCCCAGAAGAAGAAGCAGAAGTCGGGGCGGCGTCGGATTCACTTTATAATTCACTTGTTTATTCACTTGATTCGTGCTTAAGACTAACTTTACAAACTTCTTATGCATTGCGGCCGGCCGGTGGAGAGGCCCTTGAGAGGCGGAAAGCAGGGGGAGAGCAAGAATGGCCGATAAGCGGGAGAGCGGGCGCAAGCTAGAGCGAGCTTTCTTGCTCCCACACTGCCGCTCGAAACTAAGCGCCCTTCTGGCGCGAACATTCTCCCCCCCCTTGCGCGAGCAATGACTGGATCCTCTGCATCAAGCCTCTTGGTAGGCGCCGGAGACGATCCACCCGAATACGGTGCTCTGAGCAACGGGCAAACCATCCTCAATTTTAAGGAACCCCGGTTGGACCAGCTTCGCGAAGACATCTGCTCCCAACACGAGGGAGATGGTTGCCGGGCGATGGAAAAGCTCATCCGCGAGGCGGATGTCATTGTATTTGGACCGCGCGGCGTCGCTCAGAGCCCGAATTGGCGTTCGGATTTGTAGGCTCGGGTCCAGCTTCAGGACCACCTCGAGCTGGAAGTTGCCTGTTCGGGACCGTATAGTCGCCGAGCAGACCTCGTCGTCTCCCATCCGGGTAAAAGGCAGCCGAAACGCAGACGCCAGCGACCGATCGATGCTGCTCTGCGCCATGCACGGGTCGATCATCGCCGTCGTCGTAAAAGTTTTGGCTCCGGTGTCGAGCACGACCGCCGCTGTCGGGAGGATGGGGACCGTCTTCTGTCGATACCATGCGGCCACCGACGGGGACGGAGCGGAGGCTTCCGGTCGTTGGCTCTCGTTGGCTGGCCGACTACGCGGCGGAGAGTCCGATATGGACATCGGCGTTGGCTGGGAGGACCGGGAGGCTGGTTGGCGCTGCGCGCGTGCGGGTGGAGGCAAAGGTGGTGCTGTCCGGGTCGGCGGGATCTCATGGATGTGAAGCAGCGTGTGGTGGTTCCCTCCGCACTTCTTGCAGCCGTCCGCGCTGCGGCAGGTCCCCTCTGAGTGCTGGTGTGCGAGGCAGTTCGAGCAGTACTTATTAATAAGCACTGCTCGAAGGCGCTTTTCAGCGCTCAATTTGTGGAACCTCTTGCACTTCCGAAGAGGATGGATTCCACGGCAGACTCGGCATCGG
>VNJS01012339.1:678-16674 GCA_008042575.1 Drosophila watanabei | reverse complement strand
AGCCGAAGCCCGCGCCCGTTCTGCCGAAGCGCGCGCGTCGAGCGCGGAAGCCCAGATCGCCCATCTCAAAGCCACCATCGCCCGGATGCGGCAGGATCGTTTCGGGACCTCCTCCAAGCGGAGCAAGCGCCTGCTGGACTAGATGGAACTCGAGCTCGAGGATCTGGAAACGGCGTTTGCCGAGGACGTTCCTGAAGCGGAGACGCCTCCTGAAGAGCCGGCATCCTCCCTGCGGCGCAACCGGAGTCGCTTCGAACACCATCCGGGTTACGGTCTGGATATCGCTGGTCCAACGCAGCAAGGCCGTCTGTCCCTTACGCGTGTTGGCGACACGGAGAATTTCTCCGCTGGGGTAACGGGTTGCGCTACGTGATCCGCTACGGGATTGCCTGGCGCGCCATGCCGAACGATCTTCTGCCTTGGTCGGCGGTCTATCAGCAATCCCGTCGCTGGATGGAGGCAGGCTGCTTCGAAGCACTGGCCTCTGACTTGCGAGCTGTGCTGCGCATGGCCTCCGGCCGCAAGGCGGAACCCACGGCGGCCATCCTCGACAGCCGAACCTTGCGTTCGACACCGGAGAGCGGACCGCGCGCCGGCTATGATGGGGCCAAACGCAAAAAGGGCTCGAAACTGCATATGGCCGTGGAGACGTTTGGCCTTCTGCTGGCCCTGCACGTCACGCCAGCCAATCGGGACGATCGCGTCGAGGTCGGACGCCTCGCCGCAGCCATTCAGGAGGTGATGGAGGAAAGCGTCGAACTGGCCTATGTCGATCAGGGATATACGGGCGAGAGGCCGGCCGAGGCAGCGTGGGCCCACGGTATCGCCCTTGAGGTCGTTAAACTGCCCGAGGCCAAGCGCGGCTTTGTCCTGCTGCCGCGCCGATGGGTCGTCGAGCGGTCTTTCGCATGGGCCACACGATGCCGCAGACTCGTTAAGGATTACGAGTGCTACGCTTCAACGCTCGCAAGTCTCCATGTCGTCGCTTTCGCATGCTTCATGCTCAGAAACGCCGCTATACTCGCTCAAGGTGCATAACACCCTCTAGTGTCCTGGACGAGAAATAACTAGTCACTTGGATGTGACTGTGATTCACTGGGTTCCTCATGGCGCAGGAGGCGGGGACGTGGCGACACCAAGGGCGGTTGCAATCGATGTGTCGGAAGCTGAGGCGGCCGAGCTTGCGTCGCGGCTGCGGCGACGCAAGGTGTCCCGCTCTGATGCCATGCGGGCCGAGATCGTGTTGTTGGCGGCCCAAGGCATCAGCAACCTGGCGATCGCAAAGCGGCTCGGCGTCACCCGCGTGACGGTCACGACCTGGCGGCGACGCTTCGCCGAGAAGCGCCTCGACGGCCTCTTGGACGAACCACGCCCCGGGGCGCCCCGAACCATCACCGACCAGAAGGTCGCCGACGTGGTCACGATGACGTTGGAGACCCTGCCCGTCGGCAGGACGCACTGGAGTTCGCGTGGGATGGCACGCGCATCGGGGTTGGCCCCATCGACTGTGCAGCGGATCTGGAAAGCGTTCTCGCTGCAACCGCACCGCAGCGAGACCTTCAAGCTGTCCACCGACCCGCTGTTTGTCGACAAGGTCCGTGATATCATCGGGCTCTACCTCGATCCGCCGGAGCGAGCCGTGGTGCTATGTGTCGACGAGAAGTCCCAGGTACAGGCTCTGGATCGGACACAGCCGATCCTCCCATTGCGCCCAGGGCAGGCGGAACGCCGCACCCATGACTACAAGCGGCATGGGACGACCTCGCTGTTCGCCGCGCTCGACATCAAGGCTGGAACCATCGTCGGCAAGTGCATGGCGCGGCACCGTGCTGCTGAGTTTCGACGTTTTCTCGATATGATTGAGAAGAATGTCCCGACTGACCTCGATTTGCATGTCGTGATGGACAATGCGTCGAGCCACAAGACCAAGCTGATTCGGGACTGGTTTGCTCGGCGGCCGCGCTGGCATGCGCACTACATACCAACCTCGGCATCCTGGATCAATCAGGTCGAGCGTTTCTTTGCGCTGCTGACCGACGATCAGATCAGGCGTGGGACGCATCGTTCCGTTCGAGAGCTCGAGACGGCAATCAATGCCTACATCGACGCCCGGAACGCGGATCCCAAGCCTTTCCGATGGACAAAGTCCGCTGACGACATCCTGGCGTCAATCCAACGCTTCTGCCAACGAACCGTCGCCGTCCAACAAAAATGTGGATAGAAATTTAGGAATCAGGACACTAGCTTCAGGGGGGAGATTCCGAATCAAACACTACTCGGTCGGATAAAAGGGCCGAAAAATGCTCGCTTGAAATTCCCAATAAACCACACAAGACGTCACTGTTNCATTTTCTTTCGTCTTTGACCGAGGGCAATCCACCTAAACAAAAAGGCATCCCCATCTCAAGGTGGCTCCCGACACGATCGTCGATTTTATGAAAGAAGCGACTTTCAGCCAAATGAGGGTGGCGGAGAATTTCCTCGGTTGATAGATATTTAGCTGCAGGGACCCCCGCTGCAACGAGTATTTTTTCACAGTCGTCAGCAGATCGAAGCTTTGTCAACGCTTCTATCTCATCAGTTAGAGAATTCCAATTCTGTTCGCGAGCCCGAATGTTATTATATAAATCTGAATCTCGCATATCTTCGCGACCAATCGCAGCACATAGAGCATAGAAATTTTCCTGAGTCGTTGGTGCTACCACAATAGAGACGTCAAGCGTCCGAAGCGCTCGGTATAGAATTTGTTCTTGGCGTGGAGAAATCTGGGCCGCTTGCACTTCAAAAGGCTGCAGCGAAAGCATCACCTCTAATAATGACACGTCAATTTTGTCGCCTGTGCCTCTTAGGCACCGAGACAGCAACGCCGTTTGTATCGCAGCAAATGCCGTTAGCCCGCCCGCTACGTCAGCGACTAGGTGAGGGTTGTTTATAGACATATCATTACGTGCGTATCTTCCAAACGCTTCGTCGAATCCCGAATAAGCATGGACGATCGGTGCAAATGCGCTTCTACGGGCAAGTGGACCCGACGAACCGAATCCCGAGATCGAACAATAGACCAATTTCCTGTTACACTCCTTGAGTGTGGAATAGTCCAATCCCAGCCTCTCCATGACCCCAGGTCTAAAATTCTCCACTAGCACGTCGCACTTGGTTGCCAACTGCCTCATAAGGTCAGCCCCAACGGGGTTCTTCAAATCAATACAAAGGGAGTGCTTTCCTCTGTTTAACTGCAGAAAAAGTGTACTAACTCCATCTTTGAATGGACCTCGGTTCCGGTAGTGGTCACCGCTGGGAGGTTCGACTTTAATTACGTAGGCGCCTAGGTCCGCCAGAAGCTTCGTGCAATACGGTCCCCCCAAAATTCGGGTAAAATCAAGAACCAGCATGCCTGACAGAGGACAATCTGGCCCTGATCCGCCAGGCGTTTTCTGAGTGCGACTAGGGTCGACTGATTTGCTCGATGATGTTCTTTTTTGGCCAGGCATTAGCATCGTCCTCCTCGCACGTCAGCCATTCATTTGGAAGGGTTCAAGGCAATAACTTCCTCAATACAGCTGCTGCACATATGTCCGCATCGCGTTGATGTCTTGAGTAGAGGGTTGTGTGCGGAAGAGCGTAGGTAAAAAAATGCGATCCCTCGGTGGGATACCCGAGCACCCAGATGCGGTTATCGGGACCGGAGTGGCGCGGGGATCCGTCGATATCGACATCTATGCCGCCGATCGATAACCCCCCTTTATAAAACATGCTTAGGACGCCGCCTCGGACAAGATCCCGATAAACACCCTCTCCATGCGCGGAAAGGTCGACAACTGGACAGGAGGCTACGATGTAAGTATCGGCGGTGATCGTTCGAGCGATGTCCGACCCGAATAAACTGACATTCGTTTTGCCTGTATCCGGTTTCACCTCAGCGCTTATGCATACGCCGCCGATGAGTTCCACAGTCCCGTGATCGATAAGTGCTAGCAGCTCCTCATTTCGGCTTATTGGCGGCCCGTAAGTAGAACGCTGCATCGCAGGTAAGAACTCAACCAAGAAAGTCCTATGCTCGCTTGCCGGGAAATTCGCGTTTTCAAGGAAAGCCCTGTAGGTATTTCGGCAGTACCTGACCGCTTCTAGAGCAGATTTAATTGGACTCCCAAACTCGCCCAGCAGTGCCTCTCTTATATCGCCTTTAATATAATCATACGCTGCCTTCTGATATGCTTTAATTCCTCGCACACGGGAAACGCAAGTTCCTTCGAGGATATGTGACATTGCACGTATCACATCCTGAGTGGGCGAAGAGCGGGCGTGCATACCCGAACCGCCGGTATCGACCAAGTTGTAACGAAATGCCATCTCTTTTAGAAAAAGAGGATGAAGATCACTTTTATACGATATAGCCTCCCCCGTTGTAGACCTAAATCCACACGCAGCCATTTCGTTCACCACACTCTCAGTCATGAAGAATGGGCCGGTTCCAATGGCGGCGTTATCCACATGTCTCCCTCGTGCTCTGAATGGGATAGATGAACGGGAGTACATATAAATCTTGGGTTCTTCACCACTTGCAATGTAAGTGAGACCCTCCGGGGTTCTGATGTAGCGGCCGCCTCTACCTAAAGTGAGTTGAGCTAAAACGTCGTGTGCCGCTAGGCCCATACCGCGAATTACTACCGTTGACCGTGGCCTTACAGAATCCAACTTACATAGCGGATAGGGATGGTCAAAATGTTGAGCGTGCCACACGTCTTCATCTGGCCGCACCCGGCCCAGCCCAGCCCCACACGAACCGGTGTTGCTGGCTTCCTCGGATCGAATTTGATGTCCGGTACACATCACAACAAAGTCGCTAAAAAACGAATGACCGTCTTCCCGCTGCAATTCAAAGCCAGAACTGCGCGGACTGACGCGAGTTATGTTGCAGTTGACGTCAATTAATGAGACCGTTTCGGGCAAAGCGGATCTAATCACACGGAAATAAAACGATAGATACTCCCCAAGTATCCAGCGCGGCAAATAATCTCCGTCCTCGATTGTTATTGTGTCAGGTAAGTCACCCTTTGCGATCCCTAACGCTGACTTCCTGTAGCCGTGGCTCCTGGCCCATTCTGCCAGGTGAGGGCCCGACCGAAAAGATGTGGAGCCCCCATCCTTTGTCCGAGGGAAAATGCTGATCAAACCGGCAGGAGTATTCGTCAGAAGATACTTCGGTTGGTAAGAGGAGTGAACACCTTGTCCAAAGATACCGGGGTCGCACACATATATGTCGACCTTTAGTCCGGTTCCGGAGGATGCTATTTCCCGAACAATACTATCAAGAAAGGTAAGTCCGCGCGGTCCTAGCCCCACTATTGCTATAGATCTCTGCGAGCTGTTTCCGCGCATAGGACGCTCTCTCTGTCAGGGCTTGGAGCCGTGGATAAAAGTCAAAAACTTAGATTAGGATACAGACCGGTACATATATCTGCAACAAAAATGTTTTGACAAGTGTGAGGCTGAACACGTACCGTAACGTCACATATTCGGCGAATGTTGAGGTTCACCGGAACGCGAAAAGTCGTTAGGCCGGAGATTGAGGTCGATAACGAGGTGATACAAAGCCGAACAGCCGCTTGGGTTCCGAAAGATAGCTAATTCAGGTGTGAGGGTACAAACGCATGAGTTTTCGACTCCCTAGTTCTGGCCGTCGTCCCATCGTGGGAATACCCGCGAGATTGCACGGCCGCTCAGGCACCTTCGGCGTGAAGAGAAATTATGTCGATCAAATAGCCGCCGCTGGCGCGGTACCGCTTGTGCTGCCCTTTTCCATAGATGCCGTTGCGATGATTACAAATGATCTTTTGGACGGGGTATTGTTCGCCGGGGGCGAGGACATTAGTAGCGCATTAAGTGGTGCGAAGCGGTCGCAGGATAATTATCAGTATTGCGTCGAGCGCGATAAATTCGAGTTGAGTATGGCTCGCGCATGCATCGACCGAGACATTCCAGTACTCGGAATATGCCGTGGTTGCCAAATACTATATGTTGCGACCGGTGGGCGCATCATCTTCGATATTGAAGAAGAAATCGGAACTGACGTCAGGCACCGGATCTCAATCAGACAACCGTCCAAACACACAGTTAATATCGAACCAGATAGTCGATTGGAACGAGTGATTGGCTCTCCCGCTATTGATATCATTTCGTACCACCATCAGGGCCTCCGTTGGGACCTTTGTCAGGCTCGTTCTTGGCGTGTTGCGGCGCGGAGTCCAGACGGACTTATAGAGGCCATAGAACATCAGACATCGACCTACGCATTGGGGGTTCTGTGGCACCCCGAAATGACGGCAGAAGAGTCATGTTTTCGACCTGACCTGATAATTGCCGATTTCGTCTCCGTCTTGGGGGAGCGCGATGTTTAGTGTTCGCAGAGCAGTTGAAGCCGATCTCGAAGAAATCATTCTGCTACAGAACCGTATTTGGGCGGATTTGTCGGACAAAAGTACGCTCCAGATAAGTACACCCTGTTTTATAAACTATTGTCTTCGGGGGGGAGGGATCGTTTACGTGGTTCATTCGGCCGGTCGACTTGTCGGCTATAGGTTTGTGTATTTTCCAAGAGACCGCGCGTTCAATCTCGCTAGGGGTCGCTTAGCAAACAACGAATTAGCATATGTAGCCCACCTCGATACGACATGCTTCGTCCCGGAGTGGCGCGGTAAAGGGCTCGGCAAGTTTCTTGCGCATACAGCGCTTTCTGAAGTTCAAAAGCTAGGGCTTCATCACGTATTCGCAACGGTAGCTCCAAATAACATTGCAAGCATGAGGGCGATGTTCGCTTCCGGACTCGAAATAATAGACTTCGATCCGGACTTCAAGGGCAAGGAGCGGTACATCTTTTACCGACGACTTGGCGGAGATGCACTGGAGCCAGGCGATGTGAAAGGCGCGATGAACCTCCATCCGTCGAATACGCGGGATATGCATGCTTGCTTAAAGAGCGGCTTTAAAGCGATCGGCTTAAGAAAGTGCGAAGCAGGCTGGACTTTTGAGTTAATCGGCTCGTAACGGATAACATGGAGGGAAATGTATCATGAATATTCTCGTTCAAAATTTCGACCCCAGCCTCGCGAATACCGACTTCTTCAAAAGCGGAAATATTCTACTCAGCCAGTCGCCCCCGAACAATATGTCGTCAATGTTGGAGGAGGCTTTGCACAATAAATGCGATACTATAGTTGCACTTTTGCGACCGCAAACCGGAGAACTTAAAAACTGGTCAAAACGCCTCGGAAAACATGTTACGGTTTCCTATCATATTGGTACGTCGGACTTTGACGCTAATTTTATAAACCATGAAATAAAACTGCAATCGCCAACCGCCAGCGGTCTCGCTTACTGCTTGCAGGAAATTGAACGGAAGCGCAGCCGGGAGCTCCTTTCGCGCATGAACACCGACCGTGACAGTATAGACAGGGTAATAATTATCGGTTGCGGTATCGTGAATTTAATTACCGCCTTTTTATTGCAGTCTCGCGGCTATAAGGTCGTCCTTTTCGATGCAGCACCGTCTCCCACGGCAAAGTGGTGGCAGCAGGGCTGCACTTTCGGTGGGGAAGATGCCCGAATGTTCACTCTTACGGAGATGGACAACTATGGAAGGCAAGATTTTCAAGCTGCCTTCAATAGTCCGTTTGGCCAACGCGTAAGCGAAGGGGGATGGGATATCAGAAACAGTCGCACATGTGAAGAAGAAGCACTTTGGAAGCAGCAATATGACTCGATTCCGTCATGGCTGGCGAGAAGCTACAATGACGACATTTTCGCTCTGAATAACGAGGCCCGCTTTGGTTGGGATGCGTTACGACAGCATAAAGTTTTTAGTGATCCGCAGGTGTTTATTAAAGACAATATCTTACGCCTATATTCGTCTGAGCAACATCTCCACGAGGCATGGCAACGACATGCACGTTTGCTCACCGATGTGAGGCTCCTCGATGCGAGGCGCCTAGTTGACACTGTTCCCTGGGTGGCCCCAGCGGTTCGTTCTGGCCTGGTAGTGGGGGGCTTCTTTGTGCCGGGGTTTACTGTCATGGTTCATAAACTTGGGAGAAGAATTATCTCGTGGTTGACCGAACATGGTGCCCAATTTGTTTGGAACAGCGAGGTAAAAGCCGCAGGCGTCTCTTCTACCGTGGTGAAAATAGCCACAAATCATGAATCCCACATTTTCCGCGACGCACATATCGTTGCGTCGGTCGGTGCGTACGGAAATGAGCTGCTTCGGCACACGCCATGGAGTGCGAAAATCCACGGTGTGTTGGGGTGTTGGGCACGCGTCGAGCTTCCACGGGACATTTGTGATGTATCAATGAAGTTGGCACGCCGTGGTCATATAGCGGAGGACACAAATATAACAGTGGTGAGGGGAGATCGAGGTAATACCGAACTCGTATTTGGTTCCGGTTACGGCTGGACCGGACGGACTCCGGGGAACATTAATTCATCGGAGTTCAGATGCCTGACGGACGGCGTGGTAGACACCGTAACGAAATTTTTTGGCAACAAAGGTAGTCCTCCCCTCAAAGATGATGGTGGTCCGTTTCGACTTAGATATTGCGTCCGCCCGTGGACTTCAACTTCGCTTGGGATCTTTGGCGACGTGGATCACACGAGTCGCAATGCATTTCTAGTCACCGGTGGCCACAATACTGGTGGATTTGCGCAAGCGCCAGCGACGGCGGAAGCCGTATATTGTGCGCTAAGGGGACGTAACCACTCAATGCACATAGCCTATCACCCGGATCGGTATGAGAGCTTCTTCGGCTAGATCTTCGAACCCCTGATAACTCTTGCAATGGTGATGTAACGAATGGCGCACGCCCGAAAAGATATACCGCCGTCTCCTAGTAGGCAGGATCTAGAGCCCGTTGACTGGGGTGAGTTTAGGGCACAATGCATCAACGTTGTGGATGCGCTTATACAAATGTGGCGGACCCTTGATGAAAGCCCGGTTTGGCGCACGGTCCCGCAAACTATCAGAACCGCCTTCGAAGCTCCATTGCCTGAAAGAGGGTATGGTCTCGAAGGAGCACTGCATAAATTGCGCCATGATGTGCTTCCGTTTCCACGCGGGAACGTCCATCCACGGTTCTGGGGGTGGGTGAACGGATCCGGTATCCCGGCGGCCGCTCTGGCCGATTTCGTTGCCGGCGCGGTCAATTCCACCGTTACGTCAAGCGAGAGTTCTGCAATGTACGTGGAACGTCAGGTCCTGGCGTGGATCAAAGAAATCCTAGGCTGGGAAACGTGCGGAGATGGGCTTCTCACAAGCGGCTGCTCTATGGGGCACATTATCGCTCTTGCAGCCGCCCGACGCGCGGCTTACGGCGCAAGGGTGCGCGACTTGGGAATGGGACCGCAGGATCGTGGGCGAGTTTACGTCTCTTCAGAGGCGCATCTTTCGCTTGAGAAGGCTGTCGAGTTACTAGGCATTGGATCTGCCAATCTGGTTCGGGTGGAAGTTGATGAGGACAAGCGAATACGATGCGACTGTCTCAGAGATGCTATCATTTCCGACCGAGAAAAAGGAATGGTCCCGATATGTGTAGTTGGAAACATCGGTACGGTTAATACCGGTGCTATCGACGATATCGACGGCCTATTGTCTATTTCGCGGAATCTGGGTGTGTGGCTACACCTTGATGCAGCATTTGGTGCCTTCGGCCGACTGATTTCTCCCGTTCAAGATAAATTGGTTAATCTGGGCAAAGCTGACTCTATCGCTCTCGACCTACATAAGTGGTTTTACATGCCATTCGACGTGAGTTGTATCTTAACACGCGACCCGGAAATACTACTATCGACGTTTGAGGTGAAAAGCGGATACATGAGCCCGTTGCCCGCTGGTCCGGCCTCGTTTCCTCACTCCTTTGGGGACCGGGGCGTCGAACAGACGCGTTCAATGCGTGCTCTTAAAGTCTGGTTCGCGTTGACTGCTTACGGCGTCGAGGCATTCAGGAAATCGATAACTAAAAATTATTTTGAGGCAAGTTTTCTGGCACGCTTAATAAAACGCAACCCGGGATTTGAGCTTTTGTCGAGAGGAGACTTGAACATCGTATGTTTTCGTCTGTTCGATGGATCAATGTCCGAGTCCGAGATAAATCAACTCAATATACGAGCTCTTACCGTCCTTCAGTTGAGTGGAAAGGCCCTTCCATCCCATACGTGGCTAGATGGAAAGTTCGCGATTAGAGTAGCTATTAACAACCATAGGACAAAATTTTATGATATAGAAATATTGGTACGTGAACTAGTCGAAATAAGAACCAAGATATTAAGCGAATTCCAAGCATCCTCGGGAGCTTAACTGGTTCGTTCTCTCCGAAATTCGCTGAGAGCGCAAGGAGTGATGGCGTGAGCTTTTACACGAAGATGGATGCAACGTCGTTGGCTCACTTGATTGAGAAGCGGCACTGCTCGGCACGCGAACTGCTGGAGGAGGCGGTACGCGTGCAAGCCGCACGAGGATTAAAGATCAATGCTTTGAGTCACTTCGATCCTGAGACGGCGATGGCGACCCTAAGTAAATACGATGCCGGTGGTCGCGTATTTCAGGGCGTTCCCTTTGTTGTTAAAGATGCGGGGATTTCGGTCGCCGGCATGCGCACTACCTATGGCAGCGCCTCCTCTCAGGCTCTGGCGACTTCGGCGCGCGATTCGTCCCTCGTGCAAGCATATCGAGAAGCGGGACTAACGATATGCGGTCGGTCGAACACGTCAGAATTTGGCCTAGCCCCGACCACCGAACCGAAAGCGACGGGGGTCACTCGAAACCCATGGAACCTAACAAAGAGCGCAGGGGGATCTTCAGGAGGAAGCGCTGCAGCCGTCGCTTGTGGTATTGTTCCGATCGCTCACGGTGTAGATGGAGCCGGTTCCATTCGGATACCAGCGGCGTGCTGTGGGCTCTTTGGGCTTAAGCCCAGTCGAGGTAGGGTTGCCGTGGAGGCTGGAGTTCCCCCGGGGGTGGGAGGCCTAATAGCTCACCACGTCATTACTAGGTCGGTACGTGATTCAGCTGTAGTCCTGGGACTTACCGGCACCTCTATACGTGGAAAAATGCAGCGCGAGCTTATTGGTTGGCCGGACTATAGTCCTCTGGCTTCGAGGATACCATTACGTATCGGACTGTGCATTTCCCTTACTCCGACTTTTCCGATAAACATTGAGATAGAAGAAGCGATTGTAAGGCTCGGCATGAGCCTTGTTGACAATGGGCACTTTCTTGAGGATCTAAGTCTCCGTTACGATCCGATTAGTATCCGGAAGGACTATAGGAAGATAGCAGGCGCACATATTTGTAAATTCCTGGGAATAGAACAACTTGGCAAGTCGAGTGAAAGCCTCTTATGCTCATTAGAGCCTGCCACCAGAGCGCTGGTTCTCGAAGCACTCCAAATATGCGACGAGGAACGCACCGAAGCGGCGACTTCCTTAAGTGCAGTCGGAACAGAAGTGGCGATGCTTGCAAAAAAATATGACGTCATTATCACGCCGTCACTTGCGCAACTGCCCCCGGACATCGGGCATTTTTCGAAGTTCGAGAGTTGTATTTCTGACCAACAAGAAGAATATACACGTTTTAGTCCCTTCACTCTTCCCTTTAACGTAAACGGTCTTCCTGCGGCATCAATACCGGTTGGAATTAGTGCAATGGGATTGCCTATAGGCGCGCAAATTATCGCCGCATATGGCCGGGAGGATATAATACTACGAATTTCGGCAGAAATAGAAAGAATTGGCCTGTTTAACTTCGAAGTGGAGTCCGGACGGATAGATAGCCTGATCGAGGAGTCTGAGGCATGTTAATCGACTGGATCAACGATATTTCCAATAGGCACGTCGGTGGTGTGTTTTTGGAAATTGGCTGCGGGCCAAGGGGCCTTGTAAAGCAGATCTCGAAATATGCTACTTTCGTCGTGGAGACGGACATCAGGATACATCAACGCTGGGTATCTATAGGCTATCCAGATACATCATTTTTGGCCGCGGATGCTATGAAGCTCCCTTTTTGCAATTCAGGGTTTGACCTGGTGGTGATGCTAAATTCGTTGCATCATATACCCGATCCGGCTCGGGCGATGGACGAATGCGTTAGAGTTTGTAAACCTGGCGGCGGACTATTTATTATCGAGCCGACTGTGACGGGTCCCTTAACGGAGGTCATAAAGCCTTTGGACGACGAAACAGACGTCCGGGGCGCATCAATAGGCTTATTGCAAGGTTATTATTCTGCTTTCCGTCCTGAAAATAGAATGCGTGTTACAATTGAATCCTACTCCTCCTTTGACGCATTTGACGACTTTCTTTTTAAAATTACCCAGGCAGCAGAAGATCGGAGTAAGGCAAATTCCGATGTTCTAGATGCTGTCAAACACGAATTTTTTAAACTCTCAACACGAGATAGCTCCGGCCGCTACGTCCTGAGGCAGGACTTGGTCGCATTTTATTTTTTATTATGAACTGACGTAACATGACGTGCTTGCCGCGATTGTACGCGATTTTGGTTCTGATGTGAACTCACCGGAAACGTAGGACTAGAGGCAAAAAATGAGTTTCACTCTTTATTATGCCCGGCAAAGCTGCGCTCTTAGCGTTCATCTAGCGCTGGAAGAATTCGAAGTGCCGTACAAGGCGACTTTGATCAAGTTAAGGTCGGGCGAACATCAGACACCGTGGTTTACTCAGCTTAATCCAGCTCAGCGGGTTCCGGTATTTGTAACTGATCGCGGAGTTATTACGGAGACACCAGCAATACTATGCTATATTCAGTTGTACGTACATGCACGCACTGGAGGGTCCGCAATAGACGACTACGAGATATGTCAAATTAATAGCCTCAATTCGTGGTTGGCGTCCACCATGCATGTCGCGCACGCACATCGTGTTCGAGGGGAGCGTTGGGCGTCGGACCCCGCTGCTATTGATGAAATGTCTCGGCACGCAGTCACCAATATGGAGAAATGCTGCGCGTTCATCGAGCGACATTATGTTAAAGAAAAATTCGCGATAGGTGACGTTTACACAGTCTGCGACCCGTATTTGTTTGCGATGATTTTCTACGCGATGAACGACGGCGTCGAACTCAATAACTATCCTCACCTTGTGTCGTACTGGAATAGAATTGCGAGCAGGCCAGCTACACGACGAATCCTTTCTCTTCATAAAATATCACTAGATATTCTGCCGGACGCCGGTGGAAAAAATATATCCGGACCGATGGGAGATTCGGGCCATGAATGATGAAAAGGTGCCAGGCCCGCTTTCAATGGGCTCAGGGAATCACCCACAGTTCAATAATCCTCCTATTTACCGGGGCGCCTCCGTTTCTTTTGGCTCCATGCAAGAAAGACGGGAGGCGGCATCCCTATCTGGTTCTACGCAACGTGGCTGGACTTATGGGCTTGAGGGGTCGCCGACACACTGGGCTCTGGAGGACGAATTGATTGCATTGGAGGGTGGGGAGAAATGCGAACTATATTCTTCGGGATTGGCGGCAATTACGGGCACATTAATTTCCGTTTTATCGAGTGGTGATCATATATTAGTGCCAGATTCCGTATATGGCCCTGTTCGACGCTTTGTTCGTACGATATTGCGATCGTTTGGCGTAAGTACTACGTTTTATTCGCCATGCATATCGAGTGATGACATAATAAAGATCTTCCAGCCTAATACGCGCCTTCTATATCTAGAGAGCCCTGGAAGTTATACGTTTGAAGTTCAGGACGTTCCCGGTTTGGCAGCGGCAGCGGGCGATCGTGGTATTGTGAGTATCATGGACAACACGTGGGGTATCCGTCGTTTTTCTCCTTTACTGTCGGGGGTGGATGTTGTTGTCCATTCTGCCACAAAATACATGTCAGGGCACTCGGACGTGTTGTTAGGAGCCGCAATCTGGCGGTCCGCACGTGTTGGAGGGAAGATCGCGCGTGGCAGGCGCATCTTGGGCGAGCACGTTAGCGCCGATGATTGTTGGCTTGTCTCTCGAGGCCTTAAGACGCTAGATTTGCGTCTAAACAGTCAAGAGCGTACCGCTTACAATGTCGCCACGTGGCTTGCTAACCGGCCGGAGATTGACTCCGTGCGTCACCCAGCGCTTGTCTCTTGTCCAGGGCATGAGGTTTGGAGGCGCGACTATACGGGTGCGTCAGGCGTATTCAGTGTGATTTTCGCCCCGCATATATCGAATTATCAGATCGATAAAATATGTAACCAGTTATCAATTTTTAGAATCGGCGCCTCGTGGGGAGATACCACGAGTCTTGTGCTTCCCAGCGGAGATTTTTTGAGGCGAGATGTCAAAGTTCGGGGTCTATGCAACCTCGTTCGGTTTAGTATAGGTCTAGAGTCAGAATCCGATTTGATTGAAGATTTGCAACGGGGCTTTCGTGCCTCCCTCGGTGGCTAGGGCTCGGACTCATAACCAGTAGCTGACGACCGCGACGACGCAGATGACGGCGTGGAAGTGAGTGGCATTGCGATCGTAACGTGTTGCGATGCGGCGGAAGTCCTTGAGGCGGTTGAACATGCGCTCAATGGCATTTCGCGTCCGATAAAGGACCGGCGAAAAGCAGTTCTTCCAGACCCGGTTGGCCTTGGGCGGGATGTTCGGCGCGGCGCCCTTGTCCTCGATCTGTCGACGCACCGCGTTGGTGTCGTAGCCCTTGTCGCAGTGGATCAGCCGGACGTTCGAGACCTGCTCCAGCAGCGGGACCGCTGCCGTGCAATCCGCGACGTTGCCGCCGGTCAGCACGAAGGCGACCGGACGGCAGGCGGCATCCGTCAGCGCGTGGATCTTGGTCGTGCGCCCGCCACGCGATCGGCCGATGGCCTGGTGTCGCTTCCCCTTTTCCGCCGGAGGCGCAGCGATGGGCCTTCACGGCAGAACTGTCGATCAGAAGTTCGGCAGACGGTCCACCGCTCTGCGCCAGCGCCTCGAACAGGCGCGCCCAGACGCCTTTCGCAGCCCAGCGCTGAAACCGATTGTAGAGCGTCTTGCGCGGGCCATACGCGGACGGCGCATCCTTCCACCGCGCGCCGGACAGCATGATCTGAATGATGCCGCTGATCACGCGTCGCTCATCCACGCGCGGCTTGCCACGCGTATCGGTGGGCAGATGCGGCGCAATCCGCGCAAACTGCCGGTCCGAAAGTGGGAACCCCCTTATGGGTCCGGGCCCTAGTGTGATGCTCATCGGTATCAATTCTTTTGATGATTTGGTGGCGAGATGTTTAAGAGCCTGTTTAGAAAATCGGTCTGACGTGACTCATGCTCTGGCCGTGGACACCAAAGCAGAGGGCCGGACGTCCAGAATCACCTGGAAGACGAGACCCTACCCGTCTGACATGACGGATGAGAAGTGGGCGGATCGCGCCGTTGATGGCAGGTCTTGGGCGTCGTGGGCGCCGTGGCGTGGCCATCGAAGGTCGAATACCGTGAGGTGATCGCCGCGGTGCGCGAGCTTGTTCGTTTAGGCTGCGGTTGGCGCATGCCGCCGATCCACTCCGGGCGCTGGCGCACGGTCTATGGCCGATTCCGGGAATTGGCGCGACGATTCCTGTTCAGGGCCCGGCATGACGTTAAACGGATGCTCGCCCGGGAACAGGCAGGTCGTGAGAGCAATGCGATAGCAGCGGGAAACGACCGCCGGAGCGTCAAGGCGCCTCATGTGACGACAAGGGTGACGATGCCGGCAAGAAGTTCGTTGGGTGCAAGCGCCATATCGTCGTCGATACGGACGGGCGTCTCCTGATGGTCAACGTGACCCCGGCCGACGTCTCCGACAGTGCCGGCGCTCAGATGATCCTTTGTGCGAACAGATGCGTGCGCCATGGGCGAAGCATCTGTTCGCCAACGGCGCCTATGAGCGCTTGAGGTTGATGAACAAGGCGGCCTATCTGGATTTCATCGTCGAGGTCATCAGCCGCCGCGAACGAGCAAAGGGCTTTCAG
>VNJS01012336.1:0-21332 GCA_008042575.1 Drosophila watanabei | reverse complement strand
AATTTTTTGTTTAAGCATCTGATAACAAGACCTGCTATTAGGTCTGATTTGATACCTGATCAGGCTCAACAGGTCTGATAAACAGACCTGATAATCAGACCCAGTATTATAAGGTTCGATAAATATATATATATATATTATTATTTTATTATATAATATGGTTTTTCTGAAATTAAATAAAAAGACTATTGTCTATGTAACTAAACCTATCCGGGAGGTAAACAACGAAATTGGCAAGTTCGACCATAATATTGGTGCCGAACTTGCCCACGACCCTCTTTGCCGAGAAGACATCTAAGGCCATGTTTAGTGGTAGCTTATTAAAGCTGAGCTTGCGTTAAACTTCTAATGTTAAACGCTTGCATCAGCGGATCCTCCTCAAAGTCCTTGAGGAGAGCATTGAGGTCTAGGTCCTAGGAGGTAAGATGGTGCTAGTGCTGGTGGAGCTGGTAAAGCTGGGGGACCCGGTGGAGCTGATGGAGCTGGTGGTGGCGTTAGTGTTGCAGCGCTGCGTGTTGTTGGTGATGTTGCTGATGTCGCTGATGTCGCTTGTGTTGTTGCTGGTTGTGGCGATGCTGCTCCGCTTTCTGTGGCTGATCCTTGGTGAATGATAATTTTCCCAGACGATCTGTCTTATTTTATACAAAGCATGGAGCGAATTTCTACTCCTCTCCTCTTTACTAAACACTTCTGGTATGGGAAGCGTTTGCTATGGAAAATGTTCAAATTGTCCACTTCCGTTAAGTGTAGGTTTCAAAGGGCAAGGGACGAATTGCAGTCTAGTAAAAATTTAAGGCATAAATACCCGCAGTTAAATGTCCCAAATTTTTGTAAGAGCTCATAGTAATATCTAATATTTCTTCCTAAATATCTAATTACGTCTGGTGGTGGTTGTAAATACGCAAAACTGTCGAAGTAATACGAGTCTGATCCATTTTTTAAGTATGCTACCCAATGTGAGCCAACTGAACTCAAATCCGCCAGGTTAACTATTCTGCATTTGGAATGAAGTGGAGATTCTGGTATTTTATCTTTCATTAAAACGTCCCGAAAATTTTGAATATATTTGAAGCAACATATTGTTTTTAATTATTTTTTGAAAATGACATACCATACCCTTTCTTGTATGGTTGTAAATACAATCCCACTCAACGATTTCGATTCCATTTCTCGATTGTGTCTCTGGTTTTCCTTAAGTTGCGTTTGCCATCTTTGCATTGTTAATAGACGATACCTGACGCTAAACTGCCCACAGCACTAAGGGCTGTTAAAATTAGTAACAAAGGTAAAAAAAGCTAAAACTCGCGATATTACAATATTTTTTTTACACCCAATTGTGTTCGATACTGCGTTGCGTGCCACTTTTACAGCATTCAATAGGTCGAGTGGTTTATTCTTTCGCAATTCAATGCTTACCTTTTTGATAATTGAAGAAGAGATTTTTTTACTACTCACTTTTTCCCTTGCTTTGTTTCCATTCCAAATTTTTTCTAAAGCTTCATCATATTTGATACAAAATAAGATGCAGCTCTCTCACTAATACCATTGTTCGGTGCTTTTACGCGATACCAAGCCTTATCAATTAAAGCCGAGTCGGCTTTATGTCGTTCACTTAAATCCTTCGAATTTGAATATGCTATATCGTGTTCCCCACAAGCTACGATCACCGCGTGCTCAATAAACGATTGATTGTCCTTGAATGATGTTTCTATCTCTAAAACATGCGATTATTAAGGCAAAATAAAAGTATAACAGTAAAAAATATGGAAGGTGCTGGTCATGGTGAGAATACACCACCGCGACACGGATCATTATTGCCAAACACAAGTAGAGGTTTAATTGTGGAAAAACTAATGTTATGATAAGTCTTATCGAAAGTCAAAATGGATTAAAATTTGAAAATATTTATGTATTTTCAAAGAGTTTAACCAGTCTAAATATAATTATTTGGAAAAACTTGTTAAGCCAATACGAAGAATGGGATATCAAAAATTTTCAGCAAATGATAGTGTTTTGTCATCGCAGGAGGCTAAAAACAATTCAGTTTAAGATAATATCCGAAACTATTTTTATATGGCACGACATGGGGATATTGTCATTCTATTTATGTCAAACATATACACGTATACCGAAGCATTTAATAAGAAATAATGTAAATTTTATTATAATGTTTAAGCGGGAATACTTAAACATGCGTCGAATATATTGGGATCATATTAACAGCCATATGGTATATAATACATTTATGATAATATCACAACTCTGCTGGAGGAAGAAGTTTGGTTTTTTACTAATGATGAAATGAAGGCTGGACGGTATAGGAAGGGATTCGATCAATTCATTATACTCGAATAAATTATAATAATATAAATGTAATGATATATAAAATAAAAGACAGTTTAGACTCAAGCATCATAATGACCACATCGTTAACAATTGCTTTAAATGGAAACTCAGCTGTACTAAGTGAGCACTTATTCCCACAAATAAAGCTAACCCGAAATTATGAATGCGCTCATAAGGGAAATAATATTTCTCATATTAGAAATAAAATCATAAAAATACCTATTGGGTCCTATGATTTAGATGATATCGCAAAAATTATCATTAATAAACTTATTGAGTATGAGTTTCATGAGACAATACAAATTGAATAAAACACGTTACAAGTGCAAGTTATCACTAGAAAGGAGACGATATACTTTAATAGTGAACGATCAATTGAACAATTTTTTGGATTTAATAAAAAGCAAATTACGACCTATCATATGTCTCGGATAATCCTGTGAAGATTTTAAAAATAAATTCCGTTAGCTTGGGATGCAACATTATACGTGGATCATATGTTGGTAATAGACCAAATCATGTCCTGCATGAACTTGGAAACAATGTTCCTCCTGGGTATAAAATGAGTATTACTTCAAGAAACTTGATTTACTTGCCTGACACCAGAGAAATAAGCACACTTGAAATACGGATATCTGATCAGAACGGAGAGTTGGATAATTTGCGTGGAGAAACTATATCAATTCGACTTCACTTCACGACGACTTCACTTACGACCAGCATAATTATTATTTACAATAAAAAGATAATCACTCCTTTGATAACACTGTCAAATCTAAAGTCGAGGTGAAAGCATCAAGACCATTATCAACATCATCTCGAGATCCTTCACATCAACGTCCTACTCTGACATTAACAAAAAAAAATTGTTTCTAAAACTTTCGGGGGTTATTATTAAATAAAGTTCAACAACTAATATTCAAATGAATGACATCTTTTATGTTCAGGAAAAGCCTTTCAATGATCAATTTATTTTTAAGAAAGAATATTATTCATTAATTTTCTCCTGTAGAAACATATATAATAAAAAAATGATTAAAACTTGATGAATATTGTTGATAAAAAGATTTTGAAAAAATGATCAAAAATAATCAGTCTTTCATCAACAAAGAGCGGCGTTTAAGTTATCCCTCTTGCTCGCACTCTCCCTATCTCAGCAAAATTCTTCGGGACTGTGTAAAACAAAACCAAGAATAAGAGAAACCGTTGTTCTCGATAAGTGTTCTTTTTGTTCTTCTGAGAAGTGAAAAGACTAGAGGGTTTTTTTTTAAATCAGAATTAGATTTTATAGGATCAAGATTAAATTACAATAAACCTATATATAAGGTAAGTGTTCCTAAGTATTAACACAATAGACAGTGAAATAATTGTTTACCAGTGCAAAATAACCAAAAATAAATTAAAATAAATAAAACAAATAAAAAAAACTATACTAACTAAACTAACTAAACAAAATAAAAATAAATATAAATGTGCATCACTCATTTTTGCTTTAAATGTATTAACTGTGTATTATAATTTCAGTCAGAAGTTTGCAACGCAGTGAAGGAGTCATCTCCGACCCTATAAAGTATATATATTATTGATCAGCATCAACAGCCGAGTCGATCTGTCCGTCTATCTGTCTGTCTGTCCGTTTCTACGCAAACTAGTCCCTCAGTTTTGAAGCTATCTAAATGAAACTCTGCAGATAGTCTTCTATATACTCTCACTCGTACATAAGTCGGAACGGGCCAGATCGGACTACAATATCATATAGCTGCCATAGGAACGGTCGCGATATTTTCAGAAAAAGAATTATAACTTTGTCAGTTTTCAACACAAACCTTTTTTTACTTTGGGATACAAGCATTATATATTATTTTAGAATTTTGTTTTAAATTTCAAAAAAAACCGGACGACTATATCATAAAGCTGCCATACAAACGATCGGTAAATGTAGACGTAAATTAAATTTTACTTTAAATGTATAAATGTAAAAAAGGTAAAACTGTAAAATAAAATTATGTTGAAAGTTATTCATTTTAAAATAGATAGGGTTAGATTATAAATAATGCAATTGAAATCTGCAAGGGTATACAAACTTCGGAGTGCCGAAGATAGCTTCCTTTCTTGTTCTAGATGTCATTGGTCAGACTAACTCATCTGAGCCACCTAAAGAAGGAAAGAAGGCAAGTGCATTCAAAGAAGGATAAGTACATTTTTTTGTTTTAAGTTATTGTTATTAGTATTTTCTTTGCTATTACTTTTGCTATTATATAATAATAAAAAAATATTACATTTTTATTAATTTATTGATAAATTGTTGATGAAAATGTTGATAAAATGTTAATGGATTTTGTTGATGAAACGTTGATTAAAGAATGATGCATTTTTGGCATTATTGTAGTTTTTGAATTTTTGGTATAAAATTATGATGAATACCGCGGACATGCTCATATAAAATCCATCAGTACTTTTTTATGGAAATTCAACAACTTTTCATCAACAACACCGATTTGTGTGTTGATAAATTACTGATGCATAGTACTGCACGGGAGCTACCACATAAACTATCCGAAAATTTTTATGGAAAAAATATAACTTCACCATTTTTCAACAAATATTCATCTGCTCTGGGATATGAGCTTGGTATATTATTTCAGATTTTCGGATTAAATTTTATTAAAAACTATATCCCATCGCTGCCATATGAGAGATCAATTAATGTAGAGGAAAATGTATTTGATATTATGTTAGTACTAGATAAATAATGATTGATCCAAGCCGAAGTTAGCTTCCCTTATTGTTTTTTTTTTTTTTCAAACTACTTTTTTTTGACACAGCGTAGTGTTTAAAATTTCTTTCCGTGCTGCTGGTCCTTCAAAAATTAATTCTGTCTGTAAGCAAAATATATGTGCTTGAATTTAATAAAAGGTCTTCAATAATTTGCACAAAAATACATATATATAAATTACCTACTAATTGAAACAGGAAAACCATATTAAATTGTTAAACGCAAAAAAAACTTGTGAAAGGAGTAGCAGTGCACTTTAAATGCAGATATAAAATTAAACGCGAACATATGTATAAGCTTTATGCATATAGCTAATTTTTAAATATAGCAAAATGACAAATTAAACAAAAAAAAATTCGTTTTTAATTTCGCTCTATTAATACATCAAATATATTTGAAAACTAAATGTGAAGGGAAAGGACCAATGATGGGTTGAAACGGAACCGCTGACGGAATTTAAGAATAATTTCTTGTAAGCTTTTATAATCTCACAACAGTTGACTCAATGAACTCTTTCTGTAATACAAAGCTTTCTATAGCTTTGACGATCACAAACGAGAGCTTTTCACACTTCGCGAACTTTTCAAATGGATTTTTTAGCTTCTAGCACTACCTAGAGTCTAAGCTAGTTTTAGTTGCACGTATTAGACACAAACAACAAGAGCGAATCGGCGCTAGCCGGTTTGGAAATAAATAATGTTGAAAATATTACGTAATATAATGTCAAATGCAACTACATATATATACAGACAGTTGGCAGTGGTATTCGCAGGCGCAGTTAAAACGCCAATTTTTGGTGGATAGCATTGAACTATACTTTAACGGCTTGCATCTCATCAGAAACTGTTTAAAACTAATAATAAAATCAATTTTAGGTGTCCAATGTGAAACGAATTTAAACAAACTATGAACTGACTTGGGTACTTATATATATATAAATGTTAATATATACATACAAATGTATGTATGTGGGCCTTTGACTCTAGCGAACTATTGATTTGGAGATCAGATGGCCCAGATCCAAGGCTATCTATTTGTATGGACATTAATACTTATTACGCACAATAAATTAAATAACAATTGCCAGTCAGTACTATATGTATATATAAACCAATCTCATGCTGATTAAGTATCAGTTTATTTGCAGGGATGGACTCCAAACCATCGATAGCGCGGAGTCCAACTTATCAGCGAGAAAGTGCGATTAAAAATATTAAGCAAAAAACAAATTGTTAGTTAAATTAAAACAACAGACTACAACTAACTTCGGACTAATATTAATCATAAAAAATATAAACACCATGATAATTTCAATAAAAACCATCGAAAAACGCCAAGCAAAGTTTAGTATCAAATCGAAAGGCTAACGAAGCAGGCCAAAGAGCGGCAGCCGAAGGCTTGGGTAACTGTGCCGTTCGACACCCGAACGCAAAGTACATGACGCATAAACTGTTTTAATGTTTTCGTAACCAATACGTAGAATGTTTCCACTGGCAGACCAATTAAAACTAATAGTTATTAAAAAAGATTGCCCACAAAATGTTCGCCAGTAGGCACATCTGCTACTTGAATGTATCGAAGTTAATCCCATTGATTTTAATAATATTGCTGCACGGAGGACTGTCAGAATTGGTAGCTGGTCATAAGCTGACGGTAAGTTAAGATACTCTATAAGTTACTAAACATTTTTACCAAGAAAACTGGGGCTTGTTGTGATTGCAATATATGTTTCCAAATAGCAAATGTTAAAAACTTAACTTAACTACACTGGGGGAATCAAAATAAATACATTTTCAACATAAGACGTATTAATATTTTTGTACATGCAAGGTAAAAGCTATATGATTTAGTAAACTAAAAATGAAATTTTGAAAGAATATAAAATGCTTCTATCTGACAAAGTTATATATATTAACTTCCCATTCGTTTCTATGGCAGCTATATCATATAGTTGACCGATCCGGCTCGTTCCGACTTATATACGAGTGAGAGTATATGGAAGGCTATCTGCAAAGTTTCATTTAGATAGCTTGATAACTAAGGGGCTAGTTTGCGTAGAAACGGAAAGACGGACTTGGCTAGGTCGACTCGGCTGGTGATGCTGATCAAGAATATATATACTTTATAGGGTCGGAATGGCTTCCTTCACTGCGTTGCAAACTTCAGACTGAAATTATAATACCCTACAAGTGTCTTCGAAAATTAGAAAAAAAAATGATGACACTTACAGAATTTACTGGATTATATAAAGATCTTCTTTTATTTATTATATTTTGCAGATTTAATAGTCAAGGTTATATTTCCTAAGTCGAAGTTTGGGCAGCCATTACTTAAATACATTATTTTTTATGTATTTATGTATATAGCAGTTATTACCTTTACGATTAGCAGCTGCTCTGACATGATGGGAAGGTATCCCACTAGCCTAAGACAGAAAGCTTGCAAAATCTAAATGTCATCGGCATAGACTTATACGACTTGACGAACTTTTTTATTACTTCGATAATAATCGCTAATGCGTCATACAGAACATCGTGTGTATGGACTTTGGCTGCTGTCATTCGGTGCTGAAGTCTATGGGTACAATTTGTATGAAGGTTTCAGTTGCAAAAAATCGAATAATCTCTGACTCGCATATCTCAGCGTACACCCAAAGAAAATCTTCGAATTTAAAGTTAAATAGAAATCCTTTGGCCATTTATACACATATTAAACAACTTATAAATAGCCGATATCTGTCTATTCGACCATCCGACCGTCACACAGTAGTGCCTTTTTTATTTTACGTTGCAAAAATCACACAGTAGTGCCTTTCTTATTTTACGTTGCAAAAAGCAAAACTTTTGAACAAAAAAAAAAAAACAATTAAAAAATTTATACGGCAATTGATACTATTTTGTTGTAATCTTTACTTTACTTTTTTTTTATAGGCTATCAAATGGAAAGAATCAAATCAAATAAACAGACCTAAAAGGGAATAGTAAAAATAAAAATAAGGATCTTATAGAATCTCTGAGCAGGATTTCGTATTCCTCGTTGATAATATTAAAAAATTCTTTGAGTTTGTTGCGTCGGAGTAAAAGGTCGCTATTTCCCTAGCTGCTACCCAAACCGTTAGGTCTCGTGCCCGTCTCTGATTTGGAGGGATCGACAATGTTGTATCTCATTCTGCTTTCTATAAAATTAAGAAGTTAAAAACAACTGTTCATTTTTTTTTAATTATACAGCGATTATAGTTTGACTTACCAATTGTTCACAGAATCGGACAGGACTATTTAGGTCCTCTTCACCACTTTAGTCACCCACCAAGCCCGTCCGACTTTTCTAATGCACAACCAATATGTAGGTTGCAGGGTATTATAATTTTAGTCAGAAGTTTGCAACGCAGTGAAGGAAGTATTTTCGACCCTATAAAGTATTTAAATTCTTTTACCGCACCACATCTACCGATTATTTGTAAGGTACTATATATATGTAGTAGATATAGTCGTCCGATTTTTTTGAAGTTAAAATTCGAAATTCTAAAATTATATGGAATGCTTCTATGTAAAGTGAAATAAGTTATGTTAAAAACTGACAAAGTTATAACTTTTTTATCTAAAAATTTCTTGACCTTTCCTACGGCATCTATATGATATAGTAGTTCGATGTTTATAAAATTAAATCTATTAAATTATGAAATAATATATAAATCTCATAACAAATAAGTTATCATTTTATACCCTTGCAGGGTATTATAATTTCAGTCAGAAGTTAGCAACGCAGTGAAGGGGGCATTTTCGACCCTATGAAGTAGATATATTCTTAATCAGCATCAACAGCCGAGTCTATCTAGCCATGTCCGTCCGTTATAAAATTTTAATAATGGCCACTTCTATGACTTTCCAAAATGAAAATTTCAAGAAATTTAGGCACAATGTTAAAAATCAATATTATCAAAATTCATCCCAGCAACTGCGAAGCCTTCAGATCAATTAATGGCAGCGATATCAGCAAATGCCAATGCGATCTAATGAAAAAGTGTCAGTGCTCGAGCTCAGTTAAAAGAGATGTTCCAGATTATGATGTCAATTATGACGCCCATAACAGACCCGTTCTCACAAAACGCACCAGGAACTGTCCCTAATTTAATAATTTTTGTTCAAAAACATCGCAATAACATTATGTTGATAAGCAAAACACACTTCTGCTCTCGGTCACACTACAAGCTACACGGATGGAGACGGAGATGTTGATATGACTTCCTGCCCAGATGTGGAACCCATTCGTCATGTAAGTCCAGAAGAAGTTTGTCCCCAAATAAAAAAACTGCAGTCCAGTTAAGCCCCAGGATTTGACGAAATTTATAGCAGAGTTGCCAAGGCTCTGCCCAAAAAGGGCATATTATTTTTATGCTCCTGTTTAACTCCATGATACGTATTCACCAATTCCCCACACAATGGAAATACGCTCTGATATCGATGATACCAAAGCCAGGCAAACCGGTCTTACCGACCTATAAGCTTGCTGCCAACTTTCTCTAAAATGTTCAAAAGAATATCTCTTGGTCGAATGATGACACTGAGATGCGTTCAAGATGCCATTCTATATCAGCAGTTCGGCTATCGGAATCACCATGGAGGAACAGGTAGAATATTTCTATAAATGGAAATAAATCCCAGCACTGTAATTTTTCCCTGAGGCACAAAATCCTCTCTAGGGTAAACTGCAGGACAAGTTCATTCGATACATCCGTCGATACAATGAACGGCACCAGGTACCAACGACCTAGCATCATTGGCCAACCCCATGACCAGACGAAGGCTAAAGAGACGGCACACAGGTGATCTTTGGCTAAGAGGGAGGCAAAAGAACGCGATTTCTGCACCAATAACACAAAAAATGTCCATTATTAATTACATATTTTTATTTATCGCTCTTGTTATGTTTCCAAGTTACGATTGTTCTTATTGCCAGTCCCTACGTTTTATAACAATTAAAATGGTTAATCATCGTAAAATAAAAAAGACACATAAAACTAAATCCATGTGTAATCAGGACAAAATCTCGGATTTGAAAGCAGTGGGTCTAAATGTATATCGGCGATCAAAACATCCGGCTTCCGGCCGATATGATCCCAAAAGCTCTGCGGGGAGCTCATACTTATAAAAAAATAAGATACTTAATAAAAAAAATTGTAAGAATAAATCAATGCGAATTTTAAAGTGCTAAATTGATCTCGATTTGGGACCATGCAGGTCCAAAGACGGTAAGGAGGAACAATAAGACTTAAAAGCGTGTCAACAGGGCTTCCGGGTACCAAATGCTAGGCTAGGCTATATATATATAAAAATCAACCAATTTTATTTATATATATATATATATATATATATATAAGAATCAACCAATTTTGGTTAAATAAAATAATGCAATAACAATTTTTATGGCGAATTTCTAAATCTACGGGCGAAAAGCAATTTTTTATGGCGATTTTAGGTAAAATTTTTATAAGAATCCACCAACTATATATATGTTTTATATATGTATCTGCAATGCATTATTATTATTATATATTATATATTACATTATATTATATATATTATATTACATTATATTATATATAAATATTTATATATAAAATAATTCGTTGTTATCTATTTCAACATTATCTAGCTTAACTTTTACCACTGATATCTTTAAATTCGATGTTAACAAATCTTTCAGGCTTTGCTTATAACGAACCATAACTACCCTGTGGAAGAGCACACAGTGAACACATCAGACGACTACATCCTCACCATTTACCGCATACCCAGATCACCTAAGAATCAGCAGTCAAATGACGCCGTAAAAAGACCTGTTGTTTTTCTGCAACATGGCATTCTTTGTGCTTCCGACGACTGGATTATCAACGGACCAGAAACATCACTGGCTTATATGTTTGCTGACGCCGGTTACGACGTATGGCTGGGAAATGCTCGAGGCAACACCTACTCCCGCCAGCACAAGCATATCCATCCGGATACGTCCGATTTCTGGCGTTTCAGTTGGCATGAGATTGGAGTTTATGACCTAGCGGCCATGTTGGACTATGCCCTGGCGGAGAGCCAGTCCAGTTCACTGCACTTTGTGGCACACTCGCAAGGCACCACCACGTTCTTTGTTTTGATGTCTTCTCTGCCTTGGTATAACGAGAAAGTGCGGTCCGTGCATTTATTGGCGCCCATCGCTTACATGCGGAACCACTCTTTCATTCTGTCGAAGTTGGGTGGCATCTTCCTTGGGTCACCCTCGTTTCTAAGCTCGGTTCTTGGAAGCATGGAGCTGCTACCCATTACAGGCGTGCAAAAGCTGATGTGTGAGCATATTTGCTCTGAGGGCTCAATGTTTCAGTTTCTATGCTCTGGACTGCTGGACTTTATCGGAGGCTGGGGCACTCAACATCTAAACCAGGTGAGGATGATACTCATTTCAGTTTTTAGAATTATTTATCCTTTGCCAGACCTTGCTTACAGACGTATGTGCAACCCACCCGGCTGGGGCGTCTACCAGTCAGATTATCCACTACCTGCAGTTATACACCTCTGGCGACTTCAGGCAGTATGACTACGGGCGTCAGCAGAATGAAATAATCTACCAACAAGCTACGCCACCATCCTATAATGTTCAAAACATCAAAAGTTGCGTAGAAATGTATTACAGCAACAATGACTATATGTCTGCGGTGGAGGACGTGGAGTACCTAGCCACATTGTTGCCCTGCGCTAAACTTTATCGAATTCCGTACTCTGACTGGAACCATTATGACTTTCTATGGTCGTCCAATGTAAAGGAGGTGATTAATAATAGGATAATAGAAAAAATGATTAGTTACGACTTAGAACATGCCTTAGACAAAAGTTTATAATGCTTACGTTCCCTTTGTGAAATATGAACAATGGGAATACTTTATCTATTAATAACCATGCTTGCACGTGATATTATATTTGGTAAATAGCTTTAAAGCAGGGATATACAAAAACGAAAATAAAATAAAATAAGAAATCATTTATGAATTTTGTATTTAATGAACCAAGCTAAAAAGGTTATACAAAGAATATTAATTCTTGTTATATTATTTATACATAAATATATCTGATGAAGATTAATACAGAATAGAAGCCTATGATAGGCATATAGCCAAACTTTAACCGTAGTGGTCTTAATTTACTTTGATTATCTATTCTGTCTTTGCCAGATTCTAACAAAAAAGTGCAATTGTCAAATTCAATAATTCAGAACAGAAAGTTGTTTTAAGGATTTAATCAATAATAATATATTAATTTAATAAGCGCACGTTTTTAGTAGGCGTTAGTAAAAAGAAAACGAACCAAGGTAATATTAAAGTTTTTAGATACTGAAACCTATCTTTGGGATAGTTTTGACTTACCTTCTTTAATACAAATACATTTCCAAAACAATCCATCAATTCTTCAAATTTAAATGTTAATACAAAAAAGAAACCTAAATACGGCAGGCCAAAGTTTGTACACCCTTGTAGATTCCAATTGTAATAATTATAATATATTCCTATCTAATATAATATAAACTATTTTTATATTCATTTTATTTTTACAGATTACATTCTTTTATATTTTGTAAATGTAAAGTAAAATTTATTTTTCTCCACATCTACCGATCGTTTGTATGACAGCTGTATGATATAGTCGTCCTATTTTTATGAAATTTTAAAAGAAATTCGGAAAAAATATGGAATGCTTGTTGTGTTGATAACTGACAAAGTTATAATTTTATTTCCAAAAATCTCCCGACCGTTCAATGGCAGCTAGATGATTTAGTTTTTGTTTTAATGCATACTAAGTAGGTTTGGATTAAGGTTTTTAGCCTAGGAAGGCTATTTAAATTTAATGTTATTATGTAACAATCATTATAATTTGCACACCACACTCTAAAGTTCGTGCAATTCAAAAGAAGTTCTACAATGGCGTAAGAGTAAAGGTATATAGGAACTATTGTTTCTATCGGTACGTGAAATTTCCACGTCGCTACGGATTAGATTGTAAATAAAGGTAATGCCTAGAATAGTTGAACAGTTGGCTAAGGAAGGTAACTTAATTAGTATAAGTCTACTGGAAGAGTAATGTAAATAACGGTCTGCTTCAAGGTAAGCTGCGTAGATCAGTAGAGTAAAAGGTTCTTATGGACAGATTCGATGCGTTTACTGAGGAATCCAAACGCAGGATCCATAGTCTAAGATAGGACGAAATAAAAACTGTATATTGTCTTTGTAATTTGATGATTGACCCCTATATAAAATTCCTTCGACCATCGTTTAAAAAATCCAAGCACACTCCTGGCTTTATTTATCATGTTTAGGGTCCAGGCGGACACCTAAATCATCTAAAAGATTAATTTTTTGCAAGCTTTGCAATGACATGAGAGAATATTATTAGCCTGCGTATAGAGCCGTATAAGTTTTATAAGGTTACACGCACCATGTTTGGAAATTATTAAGATCTGTTTGTAAATCCGACTGAGAGTTCATCAGAACTTTGGACAGGTCATAAAAAATAATCTAAACAACATGAGACCCAAATGGCTCCCTTTCGGGACACCAAAGGTAGCTAGAAGAGCATTCGACAAGCGTCCTGCCAAACAGATACCTTAAGATCCATCTAAGAAGATCACGCGGAAACCCCATTAAATTAAGTTTCTTAACAAGGAGTAAATAGTTAAAAGCGTCAAAAGCTTTACTGAAATCAGTATAAATTAAATCTGTGTGAAAATTACAATAAAAATACGAAAGGTTTGTTATTGTTGATCTTTCCTTAAAGAATCAATGTTGACATGGCTGACAATGACAAATGACTGAACTCCAAAGGTACTGCGAAAGTGAAGTAATGACATATTTTAAAAGTTTTGGGATGGCCGATAAATAAACATAAAAACAAACAAAAATCACAAAGAATATAGCTTTCCCTTAAACTAGCACTAAAAATGTGGTTCGATATTGGCATGATGTCATTAGTATAAAAATGTTTAATTTAAAATTACATTTTTGTGTATCTGTGCAATATTTTGTGTTGCATTTAATAATACAGGTAAACAAACTAAATTACGTAGTCTGTCAATTGCTCATCTGAAAACGAAAAGGTTCCATGACGTACCAATTTTTAGAAATTTATTGTCAAAGTAACAACAACTTCTTTATTTGGCACACTTTAAAGCCAAAAAATGATAACTGTAGGTAAACCTGTTCCGCGTTGGTCCATTTACGAATATTTATAAGGACCGCCAAACTACCGCCTTGGTAAAATATTGTTTTTAAATTATTTATTAAATAATATTTAGTTTTATAATACGAAATTTTTACAATGTATCGTTTGCAATGTTGTACTTTCTTTTCACACGGACTTGTATTGCAGAAACCGAGTGCACTACCTTGGCCAGCTGGTATAATTTCGGATACTAGTGTCTCTTATTCTTCCTTATAACTTTAACTCCTATAACTATTACATTAATTTAAAAAGGAAAATACTTTTGAATGATCTAGCTTTAAAAAACCGGAGAACTTTAGTCCGGTAGAATTCTACATAACTTCCCTTTGAAATATTGGGTCCAAGTAAATGCTGCAAGTGACTGCATAGCATTCCAGAACGCTTTTTTCCCTTTCACGAATACACTCACTCAAAATATTCTTTTCCTGCATGTTCATGGCGTCAATAGTGAGCTTGAGCTCCAGCCATAGGTTATGAAAGTCACCCATAAATGAAAGGAATCCAAATAAAAAGACCTTCATTTGTTTTTGTAAGAAACTGATTTTATTTAGATATTCCTTCGGTTTGAATAGGCTACGTGACCTGCGCTAAGGCCTAAATAAATAGCCACGGTAGCCCCCGCCTAATAGAGAAAGCGTGGGAGCTCTCGGCCATCAAAACATCTAGAGCGGCGTGGGGCTTATCTGGGGTCTCTCACTACGGGTCTTTTTGTCTAGCGTGCACTTACATACGTATTCGTACATATTTCGCCACTGTCAACTGACAACTGTTCGTGTTACAAATATATATTTATGACCCGCGGGTTATTTACACAAATATAAACGGAGGCCAAAAATCGGATATTATAAAAACTATTCGTGTTTGTCGGAAAATTCTTTCAAGGGCCGGCAAGATTTGGTGTACAATGGAATTCATTGCAATATAAAAAGACTATGGATATTCTTTGATATCAATTATTATGCAATTAACATATTGCAACGTCCGCAGTTGTCATGGATTCATATATTAAAAAAGTATATTTTAAAATTTTCTTTCTTATAATTTTCGTTAAATTTTGTTGCATTGATTTTGATAGGTATTTTTTATTATTTTCCTAGTTTAGGAAGCGTTCTTATTTGTTGCATTTATTTTGAAAAATGAGTATTTTGCTACTCTTACAAAAATAAACTTGCAAATGTCCTCGCATTTTTATTTTATTTTATTTTAAAAATACATTGATTTCTATTTATGCAACTTGATAAAGCAGAGAAGGAAAACCTTCTCCGCTCGCCGAAATCAGGCACCAGCTCCCCGCGTAGGGACTCCCTCATATGACCTTCACGGGCGGATTCCCGGAGATGCTTGCTAACAAAGGGCAACGATCAGCCAAGCGCACCAATAAGATCACACCGGGAACAAGCGGCAATGCGGACGTAAGGAGACCCTCCCTTAAGAGCGAAGAAGCCTAACACGAAGTTTGCTTAAGCTAGTGAGGTGACATTTGATCAAGTCACTTATTGATAGATGCGATGAAAACAGCAAATTGACTGAGTTGCAGGGGAAGACGGTGCATTCACGGCTCTTTGAGTCATGGACGCTGCAGATAGATCCCATGCCCGCTTTTGATGGTGCCTGGATGGATGAATGGGGACAAAATGCTTAAGTGCATGGATGACCTGACGAGAAAGTGGCTGAAGCAAGCGGTCTGATAAAAGTTCTCAAAATGCAACGTGTTCTAAAAGACCAAGCCAGCCTAGTGGAACAGGGACCTTTCACCTAGACGCAAAAAACTAAAACTAAAAGAATTTCCAAACTGGCAAAACATGATATTATTAACGAAGAATACAAAGTCCTACACGTGGAGAAACTTCTGCTCCAATATAGAGACTGCCCCAGAAACGGGTAGACCCCGAAAACTTGTCAAAGCAGCCAACCATACAGAGTCAGCTCAAACGCGATGACGGACAGTGGACTGAGAACAGCGACGAGGCAATAACAGCACTAATGCAAGCTCATTTCTCAAGACGCACTGAGGTACCCGATGCAAATAAGCACCAGTACCTAGCAACTGGAGAAGAACACCACCCAAAAGATCTAATATTCCCTAAAAAAAGCCACTGGGGTATAGACTCCTTTTCGGGGATAAAAGCACCGGGACTATGTAGCCAAAAAAGTGATCACCCCATGGCTTCACGCTATATTCATTGCTTGCATATGACCCTAGCCAATTGAGGAACTTTTGTATTGTCTAAAGCAGGAAAGTGCAACCATGTGAGCCCCCAGGATAACAGACCAATTAGCCTCATCTCTTTTTTACTCAAGACGGTAGAAAAACTGCTGGGCTCACGCATCAGAAACGATCTCGGAAGACAATGTCAACCAACAAGCACGGCTACATAAAGAAAATTGTTTGTGAACATATCCGGGGCATTAAACAACATGTGGATAAAAAATCTTCAAAGTTGTAAACGGGTAAAATTCGATTGTACAAGGTACAAGGTACCGCGATGGATCCACGCAAATATTAACACAACCTGGCTGATCCTAAAAACACAAATCAAATATTTCGGTATGTACTAGACAGAAAGCTGGCTTGGAAACCCCTCTGTACTAGAGATGGTAAAAAAGGCCACCATATCGCTATATGCACCCAAGAAGATGCTTAGGACACATGGGCACATGGGGTGATGCGTCCGCCACTGCTGTATGGAGTCTTAGTGACAACAAGCTTATGAAGAGAACTCGGCGGGAGGCTCTGCTCAGCACTGCAGGGGCGCTGAGGTCAACCTCTACTCGAAACCATAATCGGAATTGATTCTTTGATATCCACGCGCAACTGACAGCAAAAGAAACAGTACAACGCCTGGTTGCATTAGGAAATATGTCGCTACAAGAAATCGGATACAGCAAAATTGGTCGAGACATAAGAAGTATATCTGACTACATGGTACCCATGCTCAACACTTCAATATTTACCCCGACGACCCCAAGATGGAAGGAGGAGTAGGAGCGGGCATATACTGTACGGACCTTAAAATGAGACTGTCCTATAAGCTACCAAGAGAATGCAGCAAATTCCAGGCAGTAGTTTTTGACATCGGGAAAGGGGCAGAGCTTGCCCAAAGCATACACCGCACCAACAGTGCGAGGTTGGAGAAGATCCCGCTGAGAGCGCCCTCAGGCGGGTATACGATGACCACCAGGGCTACGGGACGACTTCGGCTGGACTCAGAGGTTAAATTACGGGGATTTTGCCAAATATTCGTGGCGGCTACGGGGTTTATTTACTCCGGATGAATCGGAGTCTACGGGAATCTATTACTCCAGATGGACTTGGAGTCTAGGGGAATTTTAGGATAAGCGAAATACCAAACACAACACGAGGAAGAGAAGGCGGGGGTGTAGTTGCAGAAATAATACACGTCGGGCTTTGCGTTAAAGCTTTATTTATTAAATGTAAATTTAAGGCGCTAACTGCTGCCCTAACAGTATGTTAGCTAACTTACTTACTTAACTTAATTCGGAACGCTTGCCGGGGCGAGTTGGTACGAAGCGCGTGGTTTCGCGGGTTTCTGCGTGGGTGTGTTTGCGGATCGGAGGGAGCGGTCAAGCACGCGTCCACTCTCGACGACTTGCAAAACGGAAGAGGAAGATCACACCTCAGCTAAGCGTCACGCTTACTCGGCCTTACAAGAGCGATAACGCGAGAAGGAGGCTCTGTCTGAGGTGCATGTCTCGGCATAGTTTATTTAGTTTTCTTAGCTTCTATTAAATTCAAAAACAACAACGAGGACTTCGTCTCCGAGCTTAGCCTAGTAACAGTAAT
This sequence comes from Drosophila watanabei, assembly GCA_008042575.1. Classification (NCBI taxonomy): domain Eukaryota; kingdom Metazoa; phylum Arthropoda; class Insecta; order Diptera; family Drosophilidae; genus Drosophila; species Drosophila watanabei. The sequence continues at coordinate 3,148 of VNJS01012336.1, read as the reverse complement.
GATTAGATGGTAAATAAGGGAAATAGAATCAGAAAGATTATAAGAACAAATATAAAAGACCTGATGACTTCGATCCTCGGCGCAAATAGTCGGATTTGATTAGGGCGTTACAGGATCTTCTGGGTTCCCAATTCAAGCCAATCAAAACCTTAGAGCATCGGTAGAAGATGCCTCCAACAGAACACTAGGCGAACTACTTGCCTTTGCGAAAACATTCATCCTCTAGGACCTCGAAAACCGCATAAATATTCTATCGGTCCTATCGGTAACTAACCTAACCTAATGTTTGCGTTATTTTAATCTTTCTGAAGAATTTAAACCTTTTAATATATGGCATTGTAGCACTGTATGTCCCCAACCCTTACAAATGGGACAGTTTTTAGTTTAAATTAGTTTCCTTTAACAGGATTTTCATCCTAAACTAAGCTTATTAAACTAAGTCTTTGCTCTAAAAATTCAATTACGTCGGACAAATAAAAAATGTGTATTGGTTTTTTCGTATGACTCTCATAGAATTGCAGATCAGCTTTATTTAATATCTTTAAAATATTCCGAGTAAAGATTAGATAGATTAGATATCAACTTCATTTGAATGCCTTTAATTTTATAATCAGGGGATTCCCTATACGACTGAGTGACTGAATTAATGAAAATATCGGCGATAGTTAGTCGATATTTTCAGCCGGATAGGAAACGACCCAAAAAAGTCGGCAAGTCTGGGCCCTGGAAGATATGCGTCTCAAAGTAGATGGACCAGTATAACTTGCAGAACGAGTGGCGCATGCCAGGCTGTAGAACAAAGCTGTGTCCAAGGCCTGCGTGAGGGTATTTGTTTGCCATACTGACAATACAGTAATTCAGACGGTATTTTCAGCAACGTTGGAGTTGCTGAATGATTGATAGTATCTTATCAGCTGTATGTATGGGAACAGATAATTTCAGTAGTTCAGTCGTATAGGGAGTCCCCTGAATATAATTTAACTCATTTATAGAATCAATACATTTTCTAATAGCCTTCTTAAAATGATATTTATATTTTCAAGCTCAACGAGGCGATAAAGCTGTTACTTATATTAAATATTTTTATTTTATTATCATACCACATGGTTGATAAATCCCAAGCGGCTTTATAATTCTTCCCAGACTCCAGTAATAGGTGAGAAACCACGTTTCTGGCTTTTCTCTTAACTGAAATTTTAAGATAAATAAATTTTAAGATAAATTTAATTTTAAACAACTTGTAAAATATACGCCAATCTTTGCAATCTCCATAGATTGTCGGGACTTGTATTTTAGATAGTGTTGGCAAATCGTAAATCTACATCTACTGTAATTGGCACACATTCGTGAATCTTATTTAGTGAGTTAGTGAGTTAGTGAGTTTTGAAATATCAAACTAAATTTTTTGAATCTTGCAATATAGTTCTTATCATTGACATCAATCTGAGTGACATGTTTTAAATTAATAAGCTTATCAGAACAGAATCATTTTAATTTTAACTTCAAAATTTTTCGGCGTATCATCCTGAATTGCATTTAGAGTATATTTTTAATACTTCTCTATCTGCTCTAAAGCTCTATCTAAATTCGCACAGGATTGTGCTTTAGCCTCATTTTTGTCTGCTTTCTGCAATACGTGATATATTTTTTCTTCAACTGTTTTAAAGCATGATATCTTCTCGTTAAGGCGCTTCTTTTTTGAAGTAGTGAGTTCGCACGAATTCTGATTTTAGATCATCAGTTTGCTTAACTGAATCAATATTAACACTAAGGCTTGACAGTTCTGTTAACTGCCAAAGATAATAAAACAATCCAGGGTCGTACCCTATTTTTTCCTTCTGGCCCTCTTCAATTTGGTTCAGAAGCCGAAAAAAACGCTCTAGAGCCAAACAGCGACAGCCGCCGACTGTCGACTATCATGCATCGTAGTTACATGCAAGTGTTCGTGTTCTGAGTCAAAATATACCCTTTACTTTATAAGAATATATTCATTTTGGAGGACACTTATTGCCTCCCATTTTAAAAAATTAACATTTTGTATGATATATATGATATATAATAAAACAAAATATATTTTATACATGACATTTCATTGAAACATTTGGGTTAAAGCGTGCGACGTGTGGAAAATATACATAGACGAAGATTTGTGTGCCAAAGGATCGGAATTCCTGGCACGCATGCCCGCATTTCGGTAGTTGGTTTAGGTGCTAACCCGGCTGGTGTTAGCCGAGGACGCTAGCTTCACCTTACTCTCAAGAACCACGACTGCATAATTGGAAGTCTCTTGTCTAATTATGAGTTCTCTAACTTCTACGATTCCAGTTCAGCAGGTCAAATCAAATGCAACTATTTGGACCAAGATTCGCAGCCTACCGCTAGCAGACCCGACGTTTGGATCTCCGGGCAAAATCGACGTTATCTTAGGCGCCGATCAGCTGTGGAACTTATATACTGGACATCGCCGAGAGTTTGGTATCGAATACCCCATCGCACTGTATACTAATTTTGGTTGGCTTATTACAGGCAGCTATACTGATTGTAACGAAGCATCTACGCACGCACAAGTTCATCACGCTTATGAAGATTTGGATTCCTTAGTTCGATCTTTTATGGACATGGAACAAGTGCATCCGAGTAAAACAACAAACCGCTTTGGAAAGGAAATTTCGAAGATTCCCCGCACTCAAACAACAATATGTGGATTTCATGGATGATTATTTGAATCGAGGACATATGGAATTGATTCCTGCTGCGGTAGGCGGTGAGGATCCCGCACGCTACAACTATTTGGCACACCATGCAGTTTTTAAGCCAGATAGTACTACCACACGTTGCCGAGTGGTATTCGACGGCTCTGGAAAGGATTCCACGGGTCATTCTCTTAATTCGCGACTGCATATAGGACCGCCCATTTAAAGGGACTTAATTGGAGTATGCCGTCGATTCAGTCAGCATCTTTATGTATTTTGTGCAGACATCGAGAAGATGTTTAGAGGCATTTTGGTGTCGGACGAACATACACAGTACCAACGCTTGGATTAGCTTCATCGCCGTTTATTGCAGTTCGAGTTCTTAAGCAGCTCTCGAACGACTATGCCGAATTGTATCCCAACAGAGACGTTGATGATATTCCTACTGGATGCGA
>VNJS01012334.1:0-21621 GCA_008042575.1 Drosophila watanabei | reverse complement strand
AGGAGCTCCTGTTGCTTATTTGCTTAGCGCTCTTGATGGCCGGCCATCGATTAGCGATAACGCTCTTGTGGTTGTTGCTTTTGGTGGCTCTTCTTGCCCTTCGGTGTCATCACCATGCCACATTCTTGTGCCCCACCGCACCTAGCCGCAAGTTCGCTTGGCGCCCCCACACAAAACGCAAATAATTATGGTCTCACATACACACACACGTCGGGCGTTTGTGGGGATAGTAAAATCATATATGGCACTCTCACCCTCTCACCCTCACCCTCTCTTTGATAATGTAAACAAATTAAGAAGAGATGTTGGTCTCACAAGAGAAATAAGAGGGGATTTTACAGTCAATAAATTACACAGATATATGTGATGCCTAGGTTAAAGCCATATATCATTTGTAATCTCTTTTGAAGGGTAATTGTTAGCTAAAGGTGCTCTTTTATTTTGAATTAAAGTGAAAACGCGTTAACTATTTTTAAGGAGATAATAAAGAAAGTTCTGGATAAAAATTGTTATTTAAAGTTTAAAGCCATAAATCATTTGTAATCTTTTTTTAAGAGTTATTAGCTTAACGTGTTCTTTTATTATAAGTAAAACTAAAAACTACCTACTATTAAGAAGATAATAAAATCAAGTTCTGGATAATAAATGTAACTTGTAGGACTTAATTTATTTTGTTAATATTCAAGCAACAAAAGAATATTATTAAAAAAAGAATAAAAATACTTATAGAAGCTATAGAAACAAGATATTCCCCCATTTAAGACCTAAAATTTTTAGATACCGATACCAATTAGTTTCCAAAAACAGAAACATACGTCTATATGAACATAAATAATTCATTGAGGCATATTTAAAATAATAACTGCAAATTTAATGTCAATAATACTTTTAAAAACCCCATAAATGATGGTATAAAAAATGTAGTATTTAAAACTCTTAACTCTTCGGTTTTACCACGGCAAAAACTTCCGTTTTTCTTTAGAAAAAACTTTACTGCTTCCACATTGTTTTAATATTATTATCTTCCTAGAAACTTAAGGTCGCAAAACCTCCTAAAATCATATTCATTTTAATATTTAAAATTTAAATTTTATCAATTTAATATTCCAAACTCTCAATTTATCACAGAAACTCTTAATATCTTTGACATAGTTTTAATAGTATGTTTTCAGAACATAGTGTAGCAAAATCTCCTAAGATTATATTAGTTTTATATTTAAAATTTAAATATTATCAATTTAACATCCCAAACTCTCAATTATCTCAATTTCAATCACAGAAACTCCTAATTTCTTTAATGAAAACAACAAACTCTTTCCGTTTTTTTACGTGTACAATAAAGACAGAACTAAGGGGAGTCCCGGCGCTTTCCCGCTCCACTCTGGCGCGTTATCCAGGACGCGTATGCAACAAGTTAATCAACGCACGCCTCGCATCAAACTGGCGCCTCAGTCCACGGACGCTGTCATCAAATGGCGGCAGCCTGGGGCAGCGCAGTAACGGCGCCGCGGCAGCGCAGCAGCAGCAGCAGCGAGTCGAGGAGGGGCCTTGTAAGCGAGCCAACTCCATGCCCCACCGAGTGGGGAGTGGTTGGTGGGTGCTCCAGTGGGGAGGCGAAGGAGGGGACTTAATAAATTGTACGCTTGTCTCTCGATTGGAGTGTCCATGTCCACGTCTGTCGCCGCCGCCGGCGCTGGGCGTGAGTCAGCGCCGTCGCCTTTGGCAGCTATTTTTAAGTAAATACGGCCGGCCAACATCCTCCTCCACTTTTATTATTGAAAATGAAAATATATCAATTATACATAGAGCAACACGCACACACTCAGCTGGCTATTTCTTTTATTCGGACACATGTTTATGTATAATTGCCGCATTTAATACATTTGTCTCTGCTCTTTGGACGGACAATCGAAAGTGGCCGAAGGCAATGGCCACTTGATGCTTGAGTTCAAATAAGTATGGGGACAGTGGTACGCAAGTCATTGTTAAGTTTGTTTATAATAATATAGGTTTTAGAACTATAAATATTAAAAAGAAAACTTTGGTTGTTTCTGCCAGAAAGTAAACAGCTAATACGCATTAACAAAGATATTAAAGATATTTTTAAAGATTCCAGCTATATAATGAAGTTCTGTTCTGTTACGCAATTTTAAATATCGTGACAAAAATAAAAACTTTTAATAAAAGATCACATTTGTTAACTCTTTAAACCAATTTCAAATCCTGTCTCTCAACCTAATATATACACATTTTTATCAAGTTAATTTCTTTGCCTTATTCTCTTCTTAAAAATATATTTATTACATTAATTCAGCAGCTGTTAGTACATATACAAAATGGTATTGATAATAAAAAATGATAGTAATAATTTATTATTACTAATAAATCTACAAAAATTTGGATCGAAATCATTGCATTTAAACATAACATCTAACCGATTAATATACGAAAAATTGTATTAATTCATTTGCTTATTTTTGTGATGATATCAGTTTTTTATATTAACCCATCGGTTAATCGTTTTATCGCGCAAATATCACACAGTTAACAGATCTATTTATATATCGATCAGCAAAAACAACAAAACAATTCTTGATTGTCATCGAGACTCTAATTAAAGGCTTAAAAAAAGTGAAATAAACCAAATGTTTAACTTCTTATAGAACTATTATATTCTTAAATACATATAGAATATCAGAAAATGCTATATTTAACTCATTTTAATACCTACTTTTGAAATTTAAGCAGACTCACTTATAGCCCAAAACATATTTTGAAGAACCTTAATTTTAACAGGAAATGTTTAATGTATAAGCTAATAAATATTTTCAACAAATTAACAATTGTGCCTTAGTTTAGATTTTTTGTTGTATAAACAATCTATTTAGAATTTCACACTGGTATTCCCCCTTTTCAACACTCTTTTTAGGTCACTGCAATTCTTTAATTACAATTGCACATTATTCCCTGACACACCTTGAGGATTGCATGCTTAAATGCATTTTCCTAATTAAACCCCAGGGATAAGCTAACATAAAATCGATTCTGCAGTATATACAATTATAAACAACAGAAAAACTCATCCCACTGTCCACCGTATTGCCTCTTCACAAAATTTCTGTTTTGAAAACAAACGAATTTGTCGAGATATTCCTTTCATTTCGCGCCACTCAAAGTGGAATATTAATTATACAAGCCATTAAATAGTTTAAAGAGGTCCGGATGTTTTCCTGACAGAGCATATTTGTTGCTAATAGAACGAGGCCAATTTGTCACACTCACTTGAAGGAATCTGTGGCCCACGAGCAGGAAAAGGTAGACGAGGAGGACCATCAAGGCGACATGCGTCACCCGGGGGCGCAGCCAGTGGGAAATTTTGCGCATTTTCCACGGAAAAACGGAACTTAACACCGGCGTGTTGCCCAACCTCCGTAGTAAAACTAAACTGGAGTACAGTGCGCATGCCTGCTGACGGACACCGTGGCTCCTTATCAGCTATTTTCATTGATAAGATGCGCTATCGCAGCAATTGATACGCACCTCAGGTAGCCCAGGTATGCTCTCTCTCATTTTTTGGAGAGTTTTGTATAGAAATTACACAAAAAACAGAGAGCAGTCTGTTCTTTATCACTCTCTTAGACAAATAATACAGATAACAAGGTGTTTATTTGAGGGAAATGAAAGTTGGTGTAACCAACAAATTGATTATCAAATGTGTCAGGTCTTTAAAATACTTAAAATATAATACTACCGTTCAGATAACAAGAAAGTAAGTACTCTGTAGATTATTTATAGTCTGTCTTTGAGCTCTTTAAAATGCTTAAACCATTAAAAGCAACTTTTAATCTTGAAATACTTCGTATTCAACGATCCCTGCAGCTGCACCTCTAGCTCATCCTTGGCCCGCATTCTGCCGGTAGCCGAATTATGTACAATTGATGATCCCACAAGAGTCCTAAATGAAATTAAATGCCACCAGCATAAAGTCCTGCTACCAGTAGCTAACAAACTGACACAGGAGCTGGCTAAAAGCCACCCCAATAGAGAGCACCCCGCCCCTATAGAAGTCCTGTGTTGTCAGTTCTTTGAGAAGGAACACCTTTCCAAGGGAGATTTTCGCACAAGAACTTGTAGAAAAATAAACCCCGAGGAGCGTGAGAAAACGAACGGGAGAAATCTTGACTAATTACTATTCAAGCAACTGGTAGCTATAGCCACCTTTATCGTTTCAGTTCCCACACGGCAAGATCGAACCCTCGGGGGTGACTTAACCCCAGAACCCTCCACCGGAATCCACGAGAATCCCAGCAAAGAAGCATAGCGATCTCGGGGACATACCAGCATAAAAATGAAATAAACATTTCCAATTCAATTCATTTCTTGAGCTGAACCCCCGTTTTTATTATATTGTTATGGGTCAAAGGCACGCACCCGGTTCTCGGCGTTTCCAGAACCCAGTTTTCCCCCTCAATGCCGGCACGCCTGCGTCATGCGAAAGTATTTCTAGATGGTGGTTGATTTTCTCCGGTTAGATTCCATATAAAAGAGGTCTCCGATCGGCATTGCAGCACAGTTCACTTCAAAGTGCCAACGAGTGACGACGACAAAGAGCGAGCTCTAAAATCGCTAAGCCGCCGCCTATTTGTGCGGCGGCCTCAGCCGTTAATTAAAGTTCGTTGATTAAAGTTTCTTAATTTAAATCAATTTTGAGAGAGAACCTTCAAGCCACATGGATTTCTAATTGAACAAAAATGTGAGTATTAAAAAAGAGAAACTTACTGAAGCAGAGCTAACGTAGCCTTGTTATCCTTTTACAGGAAAACGAGAAGGGAACAAGCTCAACTTTATTTACTAAAGAAATAATGAAACTTATATCAACTCGCTCAAGACTAGAAAAAAAAAAAAACAATAAATTACAATAACTGATAAATCATGAAAAAATCAATCAAGACAAAAGAATCTTCAATCTTCTGGCAAGATAAAAGGAAACAATAGACTTCAGGGAGTCAAGATCTATAACTTTCCTTAACCCATAAAAATAATATTAAAAGGCAATTTTAAAGGTTTATACACCAATAAAATAACCGACAAATCATAAAAAATGCCAGTATTATTTTGGGTCCAACAAAAGACTTCATGTAGTAATTTGCCTTGAACCTTTAAAACAAAATAAAAATGGTATTCAAAAGATTTTCGGATCCATTTATAAACAATATTCACCGAACCACAAAGAAAGCTATGATACACTGAATGATCCTGAAAATAAAGAAAAGGATTCGTAAAAGAAATACTTCAAGAATATGAGCACAAGCACCTGAAAATCTACAAAATTTAGAAAGAAACTAAATCTCCAATACTTCAAGAGGAAACAGCAGAACACATTAAGAAAAATCTTACCTAGAGTTTGAAAAATATTCCCCACAGAAGTTAAAATCTATTAGCCACCAAAATCATTTCAATGACTTAAAAAAAAATATTAAAACCCCACCACGACGCACCACCAATCTACAAAACCAACAAAAGAATGAATCTTCCAGAAAAAAAATTAAATAAGTTTCTTTAAATGGAAATCAATCCAATTTTAGTTAACAAATTATTTGTGCCTTTTTTAGTTTTCTATTTTTATTTCTTTTTTTTCTGTTGATGTTTTCTGTTAAACCGTTTTTAAAAGCTATAAATTTGTTGGTCTAACAATATCCTTGACGAAGGTTTCCACTCAATACTTGTAACTTCTTAATTAAAAGAAGAACTATCAGGAAAGTTTTTTCAATGTATATTGCCAATAGCAAGGCGTGTTTTTGTTACAAAATGATTGTTTTAAAGAAGATTACTCCCGAGCACTTAATTTCCTTAATTTTCATTTAAGTTTTTAGATTTAATTTGTTATATGTTCTATTTTATGAGTTTTTATTTATTTCAATATTTGTAATGTGCTTTCCGGTTTTTATTTTCAATTTTTAATTTAATTCCCGAATTATTTCCCATCGGTTATGTTATTTTTTTTTGTTTTAAAACATATTGTGATTTCATAATTTCTGAATTATTATGTGAATTCGTTCGGTTTATAATTTATGATTTGGTAAGTCTTTTTATTCAACTTTTTATTTATAAATAAGGCATCTTTTTTTATATTTTCATTATATTTTTTAAATTTATATTTGTTTTATTTATCTTAATTATTTTAGTTTATCTTATTTTATTTTATATTTATGAAGATTTATTTTGCACAATAATATTTTTAACAATTGTTTTGGTTTATAAATTTTCACCTTTGTATAAGTTAAAAATTTTATTTTATCATCATATTTTTTTTATTGTTTTAGTTCTAAACTATTGTTCAGGTTTGTTTTTTTTTTTTTATATTTAACTCTTAATATTTTTATTAATTTTATTTATATATTTTGTTGTATTCATTTTGAAAAATTATTTTGAAGATTATTTTTTTTATTTATATTATTGTATTTTTTTATTTAATTTTTTATTTACATAGACATATTTCCTTTTTTTTGAAAAAAAAATTTATAAATATTTTTATTTCTTATTGGTTTTATGTATTATTTATAATTTTATACATTTTAATAGTTTTGTTTAATTATTATTGTTTTGACAAATAGCGAAATATTTGTTTTTAAAGTATTTATTTAATTTATATTTCTAATTTTTTCTCAGTTTGCATAAACTATATAAATGACGTACATATATTATTTATTATATTCTGTTTACTGTATGTTTCTATGTTTTTAGTACTTACTATTATTTTAATTCTCATGTTTTTTGTTTGTAGTACTTAAAATTTTTTATTTCTCATATTTTTAGTATAAATATTTATTTTTTATTACATTATTTATTTTTTATATTTTTTTGCACAATATTTATTTTTGTTTTAGTATTCAGAAGTTTCTTAATGTATTTTCGGTATTTTTTATTGAAATTATTAAAATATTTGTTTAATCTTGTAATCTTTTTTTGATTTGTTTTTTTATTATTATTATTTTTATTTATTAAAATTATTATTATATTTTTTAATTACTATTATGTTTTTTTGTTCTCTTGTTTTTTATTAATTCATTTTCATTTTATCAAATATTAAAAATATTATTTTATTTTCTTTTTTTTTTATTACTTGATATTGTGATTTGTTTTCAAGTTTGGTTACCAATTTAATTTAATTTAAATTTTCCTGTGCCTTTTATTTTTAAATTAAAATTTTTCTTTATTAATTTAAAATATATACCTAATTTTAAATTATTCTTTTGCCCATGCTCAGGGTCTTCTCAAGAAAATTTTTTATTATTATTAATAATAATAAATATGAGTTAAGTACTTTAAATGTATGAGCTAATAGTTAAGCATTTCAAACTCGAACAATAAAATAAATCTACTTCCAACTGAAAAATCTTGCTTGTATTTATTATTTGTTTAATTTTTAAACAAAAAAAAAACAATTCATTGAGGATCTTTGAAGTTTGTTTATTTGAGCAAAGCTGTGCCACACATAAATAGTTTCTTTGGAGACTTAGCTTACGAATTACACATAAATACGGAAGGTAGGTTACACTAAGCCCTGCCACGCCCACCTGGGGGTTGACTGGCAGCTATCCCAGCCGCTGGAACGCCTTGGGCTCCAGTTCCGGAACCGTATCCAACTTGGATGCGAGTTCCATTTCCGTTTCCGGGGGCAAGGAATCACTGCTCCGCCGCCGCCTTTCCGGTGCTTCCCTCGGCGGCTGTCTGTGCAGCTGGGACGGGCATGCTCTGACCACCACCAACACCACTACCACCACTGCCTGCTGGATTCGCCGTGTTGCCTGGACCCTCCGGTGCGGCGTCCGAGTCCCGTTCGAGCAGATAGCTAACGCCTAGAGGACGTGGTCGGCCACCATAGGAAGAGCTACGAGGGGCGACAAGAGAGCAAGCCTATCTTAATGCCGTGACCGATTCCAAAGGCGATTTCGTGTGTGGGTTTATTAAGAGTGGGTAAAACTCTATATATAAAATATTTCTTTTGAATTTAGAAAGGTTCTTGGAAAACCTAGAGTTCACCTTCGGAGGTCTCTTGAGTTTTCTCTAGAAAAATGCCTTTCTAAAATTCTAAGAAAAATTCTACAAAAGAGCTCACCGTTGTTGCTGTTGCAGGGGGCAGCACCCACTGCAACTTACCTCTGTGCATCCCTTTCCCTGTCCCGTTCCCGATCCCTACTGCCACCGCCGCCGCTGCCAGAGCTTCCGTTGCTGCCTGAGCCGCTGCTGCTGCTGCTGCCACTTGAGCTGCCTCCTCCGCTATTTTTGTCCTGATCCCCCAGATATGTCCAGCTGCCGGGCTCACCCTCCGAGCCCATAACACTGGTGTGGCCACCAACGCGGGAGCTATCGCTGCCAATGGCCGAGGACGTGACCTTGGAGCCACCTCCAGAGTAGGGACAATTGCCGCCCAGAAGGCGGTTGCCGCAGGGCGAGCTCAGCCCGGTAGAGGGACGGGAGTAGGAGTAACCACCGCCATAGCCACGATTCCGGCCAGTATCGCTATCGTCCTCGGCGTCACCGGCAAAGTAATAACCTCTTCCGGAGTTATCGAAGCCCGATTGGCCTCTGATGTGGCGGCAAAAGCGGAGGCGGAAACGGAAGCGGCGGTTCAACGGGACGGATACGGGATGTTGGAATGCCGATTTAACGGAAGTGAGTGAGTGCAGTTGCAGTTGTTATTCGGGTGCAATTGGTTTGTTTTTTTGTCGGCCAAGTATTGATCGCAGTGTCCATTGTTGTTGTTGTTGTTGTTGTGCGGTGTATTGTTCATGTTCATGTTGTTGTTCATGATGTTGGTGTAGTTGTAGTTGTAGTTGTTGGTGTTGTCGAGTTGTATGAAAGTAAAGAGTAAACAAGACAGAAACTCAGAGATAGAAAGCCATAGATATAGAAAGACAGCTGACAACATATAAGATATATATATATACACAGAAGCATGTGCGACGATACCTGTAGGTCTCATCCCAAGGGCGATAGTTGCGAAAATCATACCTGGAGTAGTAGCGATCGTAGGGATCATAGCGATCATAGTTGCTCCTCGAGCGATCATAATAGCGGTCTATAAATTTTGTAATTTAAAATTTAATATAATATTTATATTTTATATTTAAAATTTAAAAATTACCTCTAGAAGAACCCTCGCTATACCGATCATAGTATCTATCTCTGTCCCTGTTGTCGTATCCGTAGCCACGATCACGATCATAGGCTCCCGCGCCTCCGTAGGATCCTCGCCTGTAATCATCATAGCCACGTCCCTCGTATCGATCGTAGGTCCTTGGGGAATACCGATCGTCGTAGTAGTTCCTATAGCGATCGTAGTACCTATCGTAGTCACGGTCGCCACCTCGGCTGCTGCTGCGATCATCATATCCCGAGTAGTACCAGGCACTGCTGCGCATATCATCGCCCGTGCGACTGGAGTATCCTCCGTAGTAACGATCCCTATCGCGATCCTCATAGCATCTCACACACCGCGACTGGCGGCTCTTTCCCCGAAGCACAGAGTCCAGGACTCCCACACTGGGCGTGGCCAGCTGCTGATCCTTGGGATCTGCACTCGAGGACCTGGCCTCCGGTCCTGTCACCGCTGCCCGCACACAGACGAGCAGGGCCAAGCAGGTTAGCTGGAAGGGGAAATGAGGTGGAAAATAAGTTATTAAGTATCTTTTGGGATAAAATTATAGATATCTTAGAATTTTAATCTTTAATTTTATGAAATGTTTTCTAAACTTGAAGAAATTGGTACAGAAAGGACATTGATCTCTAGAGATCTTGATTATATACTAACATTTAAAGGATATTATTAAAAATCTAAACTATTGAAGCTATATTTAAATGACTAAGAAATAAGCATATTAATCTGAAAACAATTTCAGAAAATGCTGCATTTAAAAGTATTCAAGTCAAGGATATGAGAAGCCGCTTCAGAACTTAATCAAAAACCCTTAACTACTTAATAATTTCAACCAACTTTGATCTATAAATGATCACATAATATCTGCACCTATTATTCACCTTTCATTATAAGTACTTTGCTTCGATCTATGTCAACGATAAGATCCAATGGAATATATATGTCACCGCACTCAATTAAACGAGATATGATGGCGATACTTTTCTCTTTGTATCCACAGAACAGAAAGCGATCGAGAGTGCGATCATCATTAGTTGATTGGCTTTAATTGCCGCGCCAGAGTGCCTGAGTGGGCCTATTGCCAACGGCTAAGCCGGGAAATCAGCCAGCCAATACATATCTCACGGTTCAGCTGCCAACTGGGCCAAAACACAGAGCTCCATGGCAGAGAGCCAGCCGAGAGGCAGCCTCCGATCGTAATTGGGGAGGGCACAAAGCCTCCGCCAGAAATCCCATTCCACAGATGAACACCGCCACTAAAATGGACGACAACGCCGTGGCCAGTCGGCGTGAAATATGATCAGCTACCCCAGCGATTATGCAATGGATTTTTGGCCAAGCCAGAAGCACTAGCACACCGCACCCGGTGGTAGCATTGACATCATTTCGGAGCCCGGCTCATGGCTGCATGAATCAGATTTTGGACTCCGAATTGGAATCATAACTCCACATAGCATATATGGCGAGAATGGCCACTCTGAGCAGAGTTAATCATGGAAAATATTTTGCTAGCTGGCCGCCACGCTTTGTTAGCCAAGCATCAGGAACAACTTCCGGCCAGATCGGTGGTGTTGGGTCTATAGCTTCTGCCTGTGGCTTGCGGATCGACGTGACTTGTCACTGACTCTGGCCAACTTCATTAGAATAATTATATTTCGAGCGAGTACCGCCGATTTGTATTGGATTATAAACAGTTTCACTCGCCCGAGGGTCGTTGCCGTCGAAAATTAATGAATGGGCTCTTGGTGGGTTCCCAAAAATTGGAATTTTTTGTTAAATTTACATAACATCGAAATCGTAATATTTCGGGGGTTGCATAATCCAGAATATGAATGTTACACAACACATTTGGGGGTCACATTTCGGGGAAAGTTATGAAGACAATAGTGTGATAGGAACTTATATCTGATTATTATAATTGAATGTTTCAAAGTTATTGTTTAGAAGAAAACAATAACACATTTATGTTTGTTTTTATAAGATGTATTGAGGTATCTTAAGGGGTGTGTATTGTAATTTGTAAGGAAATTATGGAGATCTCAGAATAAAGGTTTGAAACCATTTTGTATTCGGATCATTACTATTATAAGTTCTTTAAAGCTTGATGATTATTTATGCTTATATTTATAAAAACAGAAAAGAAAATAAAATTGAGTACTTATCTTAATGGATTTTTTATTAAAAGAACTCATTTTTATTACTTTTTAACTGCAAAAATAGTATCATATAAATACCAAGTCGTTCCCTTTTTTTCTTGCAGAATTTATTAATTATTCTATTTATTATATTTAATTCTTATAATTTATTTATTCTTTATTAATAATTTGGTAAATAATTCAAAGATTAAATTAAGGTTTTTTATAAAAATAGTATTCTTCAACAAAAAGAATCAAATTTAAAGACCTGAACAAATCTAACGAGTCTTAATGTAATTATTCCTTTGATTTTAGAAAATGGAAAAAATATTTTAAATTTTTGGTATTTAAAAGGTTAAATAGGCCAATTTTTAAAACATTATTTAAAGTTCTAAAAGATTCTTTACCAAATTACTTAAAATTCGAATTATGATTCGAACGCAAAAAGGTTTGTTTAGGATATAAAATAAAGCAATAAGAGCTTATAAAAAAAGGAATAAATTATGTTTAAATGTTTAATTTATAGGAATAAATTTAAGCATTATTTATTTCTAATAATAAATAATAATAAAGTAAGTTTAGCATTAGTTATTCTTATAATTAATACTTTTTAAAAATTGTATAATAAATACTTCTCATTTAAAAGTCTATTTTTTACTGCTATTACTTTTGTTATCAAGTTAAAAAACATTTCAAATATTATTGAAACCAAAAAAGTATCTCCATACTGTGTATAGGGTTTGGTTTATTTTTCTAATGTTTCATCCATGTGTTGTTAAGGTACATTCTTCTGTTAGTACAGGTTCTTCACTTAATAAATAAATTTGAAAAAAAAAAAAAAAATGGAAACCAAAGCTTGCTTTGCAAAAAATTTAAAAATTTCCAGATTTTTAGTATATCTTTTTCTGTTAATTATCTAAAGATGCAACCCTTTTCTTTATCAAAAAACTCACCAACATAACAGCTCGCATGGTGTCCCCGTTCCACTAACTTCCACCGAATCGATCACAAATTTAGCACCTGGCACACCTGGCGTTGTGCCTCTCTCTCTGTAGGTTCTAACCGGAGGAATATCCTTTGCGCACTTTATCACAACGAGTTGCCGGAGTCGGAGCTTCTCGGACTGGCGTCAGACCGCGAATGATCTGCTGGGAACCGAGGGCGCCGTATTTATTTGAACTCCAACCCGAGCCGGGGTTCTGCCCCCGCCGAGAGCACTGAACCGCGATCCACCAGCACCACCGCCGCCGGATCATCGTGGCTATTATAGTGGAGGTGCTGCTCTCCGCTGTGCTTCGCTGGCATTCGTGGCTAAGGTGTTGGCACTCGGTTTTCAGTTTTCAGTTTTTTTTTTGTTTGGTTTTTTTTGGGGCCGGGACGTCGACGATTTGTCACCTGGCCTGCTCCGAGCAACACCTTGGGGCGGGCTCCGGTCTCGTTTCACGGTCAGTTTGGCTTTCGCAGAATGACAGACAGGAGGAGGATGTGGCCGGCGAGCGCCTTGATTGTTCCGTCGAGACGGGGGGCTAATTATTCCGTCCACGATGGCGTAATGCCCCAAAGAACACTCCTGTGAAATTATCGCAGATTATTCGGTTCTTATTCTGGGCTGAGTCAGTGCTGCGACTGATCACGAGAGATTAGCATTTCCACTTCCAACTGGAACAAAACACTTTTAGGAGGAGGTTACATAATCCACGACCGTGACCATGAAAAGACTTTCCACCTGAAGACGTCTTTTGAGAATTGTTTATGATGATATTGGGGATACTCTTGGGGGAAATGTGATACAGGAGACTATTGCTTTTATTATTTACAGAAAGAAAACTATCAAGTTAGTTTAATTGATCTTTAAAGTAGTTCATTAACTGTCTTAATTATCATTTAAAATCAATCAATAACTTATGAAACCAATAAATACATTTATATAGCTTACATATCACCAGAGGCTTATGTAGTTTTCTAATTAGGGAAATCCCAGAAGGAACTTATAAACTATACCCTTAAAATATAATTAAACTACCCTGATTACTTGCTTAACTTCTCCTCATCCAAAAATTATTCCCCCTCTACAACCGTTACCTGAAATAAACTTGTAAAAAAACCCATTTCCAAACCATGACAAATTACCTTTGCTGAAATATATAGAAACTATATATTCACGGTGAGTCGAATCCCAGCTGAAAGATCACCTTCTTGGTCTGCATGCTCAGTGAACCCCGCGCGGAGGTCGTTGGCTTTGTCCATAAAAAAAAACACAGGTACTACTCGTAAAACACAGAACCAGCCACCGAACAGAAAAAAAACACACAAGCAGGCGACAAGTTTAATTAAACGATTTAATTTAGTTTTTACAAAGCGCTCAGGCCCAGTTTCGACGCACAGATTCGATATGGTAAATATATATAGATGTATATATAATTTCTTGGGCTCTGGAGATTGTATCTAGGTCGCTTCATGGAAGAACAATTGTGATGTGCGTGTGTACAGTGCGTGTGTTTTTTTTGGAGATCCTTGTTTCCGCTTACATTTCAGGGTCTGAGTGGGTGTTCGAGGGCGCAACAAGATCAACAATTAAGCTAATTCAACGATATTGCTAAATACGTAGTTATTGTCTCAAGTTGTACATACTTGTAGCTGGCAAGTATATAGGAGTGTGTGTACAGAGGTGTGAGCTAAGGGCAGTGATTATAAATGATTTTAAAATGATTTCAAATTGATTTTAAGTTCTTTTAAATTTATATAAAATATAAAACATGGCTTACTGGGGCATAGTTTTATACAACAACCCAATATCACAATTATTTGATTTATTCTATCTAAACAGAGAATGGATCTAAGTTTGGTTATAAAATAAATTAAAGAGTAAATTATGTGTTTTGATTTTTTACTTCATTAACTAACTAAGTTTGCTTTAAAGACTTCCTTTGCTTTGCTTTAAAAATGATGTAAAACTATCACAAAAATGAGTAAATTTAATAAAAATTCAAGTTAATAAATCACTGCCCTAGCTTCTCACACACACACACTTAAATGTCCGCCTTTGAAGGATTAGCCCAAGGTTCAAGGATACCTGAAGGATGCACCAGTATCACGACTGCAGCTTGGCCGCATTGGCAGCTGCTATGTCATCCCTGAAAGCCAGGAAACCAAGCTGGGCATGCGAGGCCTCGTTCAGAGCCCGCGAACGTATGCAAGCTCTATACTGATCGGCAGTTAAAGAATTCGAACAGATCTGTAAGGAATAACAAGCTATATAATTAACTTATCAAAGTTATTAAAAACTGATATTACTTTGGTATGCCAGCGATGAAATATTCCCGGATCGGTGGCTCGTATAATCTTGATTTTGGAGCGTACGTACTTGCGATAGAGCATCACATCCTCGCCGCCCCAGCCCACAATTTCCTCCTCGTCGAAGCCCCGAACCTGCAGGAAGTTGGAGCGATACTGGCAGGTCATTCCATAGCCAAAGTCCCGCCAGAAGCCAGTGTCCCTTGAGATCACAAGCTGCTCCTCCTCGGCAGGCAGGGGTTTGCCCTGCAGCGTGTACACCACATGGGGATTGTACAGGCTAAAGACAACGGGGTAATAGACCTAGGAAAGGTAAGGTTTAATATTTATTGATTATTTTATAAAGTTATTTAATAAAAGACTTCTTATACCTTCTTGCCAGGGGCAGCATTCCAGCGACATCTCTCCAGAAATCTGGTTGTAAACATAATGTCCACATCGCACATAAAGAGCAAAACATCCTCGCCAGCTGGCTTAATATGCTCCGCTCCCAGTCTTAAGGCTTTGGCTAAGGAAAACATGGAATAATTATTAATAAATGTTGTAAAAATCTTTTATAAAATATAAATTTCTAAATAAAAATATTCATAGCTCACCCCTGCTAAAAGTCTCATTGAGAGCCAAAAACTGTGTCCTCTTCAATCTACCAGCCATGCGCCTGGCCTGATCCAGTCCTGTGACTCCAAAATAAACCACAATCAACTCCAGTCGTTGATCCTCCAGCTTGCTGAACATCTGCAGGAAGCTGCGGAAGCTGTGCAGGCGTCCGGCCAAAGGCAGTATCACATGGATCACGGGAGGACCTGCTCCAGCCGGGGAATCCCCTCCATTCAGGGACAACTCCGATAGCTGCACAGTTTGCAGCGGGGCAAAGGGACGCATCACCAGAGCCCGGCGCACAGGACTCGCCTGGTGCTTGACACTCTGGAAATATAGCTCGTACTGGGTGCCCGTTGTGGGCTCCGTGCGGTAGATGCCTTCGATGAAGTCGTCCAGCGTGTACTTGATGACTCCTTGATCGCCTGCAGGAACAGCGGCTCCCTTGGCCCGTATCCTGGCCGAATGATTGCGGTTGAGGCTCTCTAGAGCTTTATTTACCGCCTCGATAAGGTCGCGTCGCCGGTAGCCAATGGGCTTCTCCACCACCCGCTTGCCCAGGCCCAGATCGATGGGATACACCCGGGTGAAGGTGAAGTGGTTGTAGGGAATCAGCTCGTACTCGTTGTTCAGCGGCAGGCCGTGCAGGATCTCGGCGGCGCCCACCTGCTTCCGGATGTAGCTGCTGCAGTCGTAGTGGTGCGAGAGCGGCGACGGTGCCACGGTGGTCTCCTGCAGCTGCAGCTGCAGTTGCAGGCTGCCATTGCCAGTGGCCGGTGGCTTGGCGCCGCCGCTGCTGCTGCTGCTGCGATTGTTGCTCTGCAGAAACAGGATCTGAGTGCGCAGCGAGAGGACCTCCTGCTTCAGGCGCTCAATGGCCGCATCGCGTTCGCTCAGCGCGTAGCTGAACCCGCTGGCCTCGTTGCTCGGGCTGTTCGGTTGCGTTTCCCGCGCCGTCAGCTCGTCAAAACCGCACTTGGTGAGCACCACAATGGAGGCGGTGGTCACCAAGGCGAACAGCAGCAGCAGGCGCACCAGCAACTTGGACACCAGCGAGTTATGCATTTTCCATAGTCCTTTTTACGGATTAGTTTCTGAAAAAGCAGATTTTAAAAAGACGTTAATTACTTTTGTTGGTCTGGCAACTCTCACCCTATTGGCAGCACTGGAATCTCGAGCCGCTAGAGCTACCAGACTTTGGGTCTTGAGCCCGGGCGTTGCCAGACTTTCCGTTCGTGAGGGTTTTCAGGTTCTAGTGTGACCAGTTGCTGTTCTGCACAAAAAACAAATCGATCTATCGCCCCTTTCGATGGTATCGTTTTTTGACTAGATTTGAAAAAAAAATTACAAATCATTGCAGTTTCGAATGATTTTTATGTTTTAATATTTTGTAAATTTAATGCATAATATAAAAATCTCCAGAAAATATTTTAGATTGTTAATATTATATAATAATATAAACTCAACAAAAAAACACCAGGTTAAAAATTGTATATTAAAGATTAAAATGTTATAATTTCCTTTTGGTATCAAAATGTATAAATGAGTATAAACTATAAAAAATCAGTGCACCGATGTTGTTTTAAAAAGATGGAAACATTTACAGATGTAGTCTTTTAAAAGCGATCCTGAAACATAGAAATATTGTTGCAAAACATCAAAAGAATATCAATGTCCTCGAACATCAATATTTCTCCACCCTCTAGTCAGAAAGGTAATAATTCGATAGTTCCATCGCTAGTTCCCCAGCGCTACCCAGCACTAGATCACACCGATCACAAGTTGAAATTAAGTAAAAAAAATTGTGCTATTTCTAAGGCAGCCTGTAGATTTCTCCGGAAAAACCGAATTCCACAGCAGTATTCCACAGACCCATTGTCAAGGTGAGTGCGCGCGGGTGGAGGGCGGCCTCTGGGCCATGTAAACAGAGTGCGTTGGCACTGCTACAGATGAAAGCAACAAGTTCTTTTTCGCCCCGTTGGTGATGGCATTCCTCCAAATCGCGAGTGATTCATACGCCGAATAGATAAGGTGTGCGCCGTTTGTTTTCTTTTTTCTTTCCTTTTGTTTCCACAATCTCCGCCTTTCGGGGTGTGCGTGCGTGTGTGTGTGGCAGTTGCACTTCTAATTATTTATTTGTGAACCAATAAACCGTCTAATAAGTTTCCTTTATACGATCAGCAGCAGCACACTCTCACAATGGAGAACAACGAAGCCCCCACACCCTCTGGATCGAACAACAACGAGTAAGTGCGAGTGCCTCGATGGATATCGAAGCGAAGCAACAGGCTCAGCGCACGAAAAGCAAGGAAAAGCCCCTCAAGTGACGTCATGGGTTTTAATTAATTAATAACGAAACCGAGTCGTAAACCGGAAAGAAAGTCTAGCGGCGGCAGTTAAAACGACCTTTGGAATACCCTAGGAGCTATAGTATATGTAAAAAAGAGAAGCTATTTCCGTGGGGAAGTCATTTTTAGATATGAAAGATTTAGTTCATGAGACTATATAGTGAAGATTATAGAAAAGTACTTTGGGAAACAGGCGTTTTTTTAAAGAAAAAGCGTAATATAATCAATATTATAGAGAAGTAGTATAGAAAACAGTTGTCTTGTTAAAGATAAGGCTTGATACTATAGATTAAAGAAAAATACAATAGTTTTCCGATTGAAAAAGCTTAAAATTCTCAAGATTATGGATTAATGTTGTAGAAAACAGTTCTTTTTTAATGGATAGAAGCTAATATTTTTAAGATTACAGAACAATGTTATAGGAAACAGGTTATTTTTGATAGAAAAAGCCTGTTAACAATATAGTTCATATATTTTGGTATTGTATATGGTACCAAGCAAAGAAAATATCATAAATTTATGAATTAAATGGATCAAAACAAGTTTTCGGGATAAAGAAATTAGGCTTCAATGTAAAATAGCATATTTCAAGTCCCTTAAGTTTTAAACTCTAGAAATAAACACGATTAGGCTTCGATCTTTAAAAATCTCTAATAGTTAACTCTGAAAAATAGCAAGAAAACGTAGAAACAGACTTGCAAAAATCCAAGACCCCCTATAAAGCTTATCAGAAATGCATATACTTGAGATAAGCTTCTTTTACTGGCCAGTCCCTAGATAAGTAACCCGGAAGTCTCGCTAAAGATTATCCCACAAACACTCCTTGCTTTTCTGCGCTGCAGCTCGAACCACAATTGGCTCCTGTTCATAAGTGTAAGGATCCCCCACAAACACACATAATATTGTACAGTTTTCCCATACTTCCGCCACCACCGAACGCGCACGACAACAACTACGACCAATATCATCATGGGGACCATCACATCAGCAACAACAATGCGGCCAACAAGCGACTGCAGCAGACACAGGCCAAGGTGGACGAGGTGGTCGGCATCATGCGGGTGAACGTGGAGAAGGTGCTGGAGCGGGACCAGAAGCTGTCGGAGCTGGGCGAGCGGGCCGATCAGCTGGAGCAGGGCGCCTCCCAGTTCGAGCAGCAGGCCGGCAAGCTGAAGCGCAAGCAGTGGTGGGCCAACATGAAGATGATGATCATCTTGGGCGTGATTGCCGTCGTTCTGCTGATCATTGTCCTGGGTAAGTGTGTGCACTTAGGCTTAGGCTTACGCTTTTAGGGCTTCTTTTGTTTCTGCTGGTGTTGGTATTAATGGCTTTTTCTCGATCAGGCCAAAGATCAGTAGTGTGTAGCTAGGTGGCGGGTGTTTGGTAACTGGTAACTAAAGCCTCAAGTCGACTGCCTGCACTCTTTAATCTTGCTCAACCTGTGGTCTCGGCTAACTCGCTAACTAATCTGCATCCAATCTGTGGCCAAAACGGCGGCAACTAACACCATAAGTGATACTCCTACTCGTACTGATGACAATCCGTTGTGAATTTTGTTTACTTGCAGTGTCGCTTTTCAATTGATACAAAATTAAACCCTCAAACACACACAGAAAAGCAAAAGCTATTCCGTTTTCCATACAGCAAAGTTAAGGTTCAGATTTATCGTTAAGCACGCCTCTGTGCGTGTGCCGGCCTACTCTACCACATACATACTAAATTGTATATTATACTAAATAATATATCTTAGGCTAAGCAACTCCAAAAGTCGAAAGGTAATTGTTGTTCCTGTGTGCCTCTGTCCTAAGTGTTAATTATCATATTTGTTTAGTCTCTAAGGCGTGTGCAGATTAGAACCTCGTGTCTAGTGATTGGGTTTCGTTTTTAAGAGAGTTTATAGCGGACTTTACGGTCTAAAGTTTGGATTTAAGAGAAGGAATATAGATTTGCTTTCAACTATTTATAGGTTTTAGGATTCCGAGAAATTAAACTCATTATATTTTACATTCTTAACTATTAAATCGTATTTATAGTGAAATATTTTAAATAAATTAATAAGCAATTGACAAACGTTGTTAAAACACTTAAACACTTGATTATTCAACAATATTTATAGCTCAGATTACACATGTCTCTATATATAGAATTTATATATTACTAAGTTGATTTCTGTGACTAATGTTTTGAGGTAAAAGTTCGAGTTTTAAACGATTAGCTTTAAGATAATAAATCCCAGTTCAGTTTTCTTAGAGTTACACTAGAAATAATTGAATTTATCACAGAAAATAAGTTAATTTCATGAGATTACACGTTGAAAGCTCTTAATTTTAGTAAATTTTAGGTTATCCGTATACCCTACAATCCAAATAACTTGTTGAATTGTTTTTAAAATGCATCTAACATGTGTTCTCTCCCGTTTTAGTGTCGGTCTGGCCTTCTAGCAGTGGCAGCGTCAGTGGTGGAGCCAAGGCCGTCACCGAGTCAACCCAGTCTGTAACTCCACCCCCAAATAAGTCTTAGAGGATATGGAACGGAAATGGACCAAACAACTATTCTGGGACGGGAACCCTTTCGCGCAAAAACACACACACACACAGAGGAGGGAGGAAAAATCAAAAGAAGAAAGCCTACTAAAATCGCGCCTAAAACATACATATATAAATATATATATATTTAACCAGATTGTAATTATTAAAACTTAATGTTAAACCAAACACACATTTACGTATTGTAACCGTGACCAGAGGTCCTCGCGTATGTGTATATATGCATATGTACGATTAATATAGATACTTGTCTGTCATCCAATTGAAAATACATCATGCCACCTACTTTTTAACCGAGTCCAAGGAAATTCGCCGGAGTTTTTTGCCCGAAACAGTTCACAGAGCCAGCCATTTATTCAGCGACGACAATTCAACTGCACCAGGAATGAGTATCGATTTTCCGGCGAACCAAACCGAGTCGCGCCACCCCGAAAAACAGACCCAACCAGACCGGGGGCTTCGCACTGAGCAACTGGCCGCGCCAGGAGAAAAGGATGACACTTTTTGCGTAAACACTCCGCCCAGCTGTTTCGATAGTCCGCGCATGCGCCGTCTTCGCTTTGAGGTTGTCTTAGAGAAGAGTTTTAGTGTGTCCTACAGGGCATTAGCTCCTAGTTCAGTTGGTGGATCTTTATGGAAACCTCTCCAATTGAATTGAGTTATTATCATTAAGTTTATGACAATCACGATTGGAAGATAATTTATATTCGGAGAAAATCTCCTTAAGTTATATATATTTAAAGATAACTCATAATGAGGCAATTTTCAAAGAGGTTCTATGCTATTTCTTCGTTAATATAACCTTGCCGGGTATTATAATTTTAGTCAGAAGCTGGCAACTTTTTGAAGGCATTATTTCCGAGCCTATAAGGTATCTATATTCTTGATAAGCATAAACATCCGAATCGATCTAGCCATATCCGTCTGTCCATTTTTAAGCAAACTATTCCCTCAGTTTTAAAGCTATCTGAATGAAACGTTGTATACAAGCTTTTCTAATTATTCTTATTAGTATATGTTTAAATCGGAGCGAGACAGATCGAAAGATCAAACATTTTTATTATAACGTTGCCGTTTTAAAAGTTCTTAAATATCTTTATTTGTATAGAAGTTTGTTTTTAATTTTGAGAACATCGTCATCTATTCTGAATCAGAGAGCTGCATTGAGTATGATCGTTCCGGATCGAGCAACAACGCTCAAGCCGATCACAACTCAACACAGCAGATCGCCACAACATGTTCGATCGATCTTCGCGAACAATACGAACGATCTCGTTCAGTTGGCTTGATTGCTCTGCTTACTGATTCAAACTGATTTGTTGGTACCGGTATGATGATCGGAACTGATTGTGCAGAAACAGAACGATCAAGTCCAACGATTCAAAAGAGCTCAGGCTTCATTCATGTTGCGCCTGATTTGATTGTGAATGAAGCAATCAGATCGAGAATCGCCTTGCGAAATGTGTAAAATTTTTTTTAATATGTACATACATACATACATGAAAATTTAAGTGTTTTAAAGGAAACAAGTCGCGATGCAA